>PVIJ01007200.1:0-76994 GCA_004024925.1 Scalopus aquaticus | reverse complement strand
CATTTCTTTTTTTTTAAGATTTATTAATGTTTATGCATACAAGAACTGGGGTCTAGGCCAGAGGTATGGGAGACAAGAGGGGGAGAAATGAAATGATTCACCAGAGACAGAGTGGGGAGCAGAACAGGTGGATCCACTGAAGTACACTGCTGAGGGGAGTAGCGGGCAAGGCAGAAAAGGTCTGCTGTGCCATGTGGGTCAGTTCCCTGACCAGGAATTGAACTCATGCTGCAGTGGCTGGCCATAGCTTGAAAGCGCTAAAAATTTAAACCACCAGGGAGGCCCACCATTCATACATCATTTCATAACAACAGTCAGAGCAGGTCTGTACAGTAACTGCTTTGTCAGTATTTTTATCATCATTTTACGGGTGATTTTCAGAGAAGACAAGTGAGCTTTTTAAGTTCACAATGAGAATCAGGTTTATAACTCACATCTCTCTGATCTAATCTTTTCCTGTCTGAGACTCTTTTCCTGTCTGAGACTCAAGTACCCCTTAATCAAAGAAGTACTTGAGCAAAAATAGTAATTTAAAATTTTAAGTAAAATCAGACATATTCTATAGGCATCAAAGGAGCCGAGTTTCAAGAGCAAAAGGCAAAAGAGAGGCCTTTGAGGGGAGGGAAACGAAGCTCCATTTACCCAAACTTCAAAAGTCCTATCACCACCTTCAAACCAAGAGCATACATATAGTATCTCCTCCAGGCATACAGTGTCCTTAATGACTATTCCTGTCCATTCTACAGGCTATCAGTCCTGCTCTAGCAGAAACAATTAAAATCGGCATAAAACTGAAAAACAAGCTCCATCTCTATTAAAGGGTTCCTGTCAAACTTTGGCCAAATTATGTGCTACTTCTTAAATCCATCTTCACCCACTTTAGAGAGTTGTTGAAAGTTGGGTAATATAAATAAAAATGTTGATAAATAAAACATATACAATGGATACCTGTTATAAATTCACTTAATCATTCACAAGAAAGGCTAGAATCATAGAGGACACCAGGTTAAGTAGGGGGTGTCCTAGAATCACCTGCTGGTTAAATCTTGTCTTGAGGATCAACTGGCTAATTGATCTTGGGCAAGCAGCTTTATACACGGTGCCTGTTTCATCTGTAAGAAGTAGTAATAATAGACTTTTGTGAGATTTAAGTGTGCTAATGTAAAGTGAGGATAATGATGTAGAATGAAGGAAACAATAAGGATTGTTATGAGGAATAAGTGTGTTAATGTGTGTAAAAAAACTGTAATGGGATCAGTCAGGTATCATGATTATTGGAATCATTATCTCTAGCACCATCACAGTCATCACCTATATACCATTATCGCTAAATATCACTGAAGATCTTATATCTCTTTAAGTGATGGAATCCCCAATGCTTTCACATTAGATAAAAGGAGGGGAAAACATGACCTCTATCTCTAACATACACAGCCAAATTATTTTCTGTGGGCATGTAGACTGACACCAATAAGTATGCACTGAGACAAAAAAAATTGCTCTATTTTATCATTTGATAAAAACTGGATACCAATGATTATGTTTATAAGCTGGTCTCCATTCTCATGAAAGCATTTGTGACAATGTTATTATAGAATACTTCTAAAATGAAAGCCACAGTTCATTAACTCTCTTATTCAGACTTCTCCAAGCCAACACATTATATCTCTCCCATTAAAGAGCTTTGGGTCATCTGTCCTTTCAGTCTACCAGTTGATGTGATCTCCAGAAATACCAATTTTAGGTACTAATTAGGTTTGTTCATATGAAAACAAATTGTATATTAATGGTGTTTACAAATAAAAGTATTTAACTAGTGTTTTGTTTTTGTGGCAGTTGACTTGATTTCAGTGATCTAGATGAATTTCAGAGGCAAGCGCTTTGAAAGGTTGCAGTGTCTCTGCAATCAAAGCTATTGCTGGTGCAATAATGGCTTATTGTTCTCATCCAAGATCAAACCTAGAACTCTTACCTCATTTTAAAAAGCAATTTTAACAGAAACCAACTGTGGGTTCATTAGAAGTTAAAATGAAATCACCAGATGAATGGACACTATGAAAATGAACCCTCACACAGTATGTGTGATGGTGTTATACAAAACATCCACCATGTAGTAACTATTTCTAGCTAGCATTGAGCATGACTTCAAATATCCAGGCACATTTGGTCAACCCATAGGGTTTCAACAACAAACGTGAATACAACTCATCTCTGTTAGGAAAACAGAAAGAAGGAAAAACTGAAAAGGTGAGGGCCTCCCTGGTGGCTCAGGGGTTAAATTCTCAGCACTATGAAGCTGTCCAGAGCCACTGCTGCACAAGTTCAATCCCCAGCCAGGGAGCTTCCCACATGGCACAGCAGACCTCTCCTGTCTCGCTCTCTGCTCCCCTCAACAGTGTATTTCAGTCAGTCTGCCTGTTCTGCTCCCCACTCTGTCTCTGGTAAATCTTCTCACCACCCCACACCTCTGGATATACCCCAGTTCTTGTGTGCATAAATAAATAAATCTTAAAATTGAAAAAGTGAAAGAACCATGTCCCCCTCCTATCCCCATCAAATAAAACATCTATAGGATGAAGGCTTAGAATGAAGAGAAAAACTACAAAAACTGCATCAAAGAGCTTCAGCTTTTAAGAGGTCTTTAGAGGCTGGTGATCACATCTTGATGGCACACTCTCCTACCCTCTATCTCAAGACTTAATCCCTTTTTTGTTTTCCCATTAACACAGAAAGTCTCTTACTATTTTATCATTCTCTTGCCATCCTCTCAGTATAGGAAATATTTACATATTATTAGGGACAAAATTATGAGTCAGCTATGTTTGAAGTACAATATGAGATTAGGTCACTTTAAGGGACATGGTGAACAAGGATTTTAAACTTCAATGTAAATTATATTACTGGTTTAAAATGTTATAAAAAGGCCCAAATGGAAAGTGGCAAAATATTTAAGATTGACATAGCTAACTAAATGCCCCTTGAATAATAAAAACTAAACTTTGCATTAAAAATAATGAATTATTTTATTTTATTTGCTTGACTGGATTAGAAAGTAAAAAAAAAAAAACTAAAATGAAGGCAGATATGCTAAGAAAATAGCAAATGATGACAAAAAATTAGACATCCCTTTGGACTTTTTTTTTTCATCTCTGGTGCAGCTGACATATAATGCCTATAGAATAAACAATGTGCAGTACAAGAAGTCAATAAATGACACTAACTTATAAGCTATTTTGCAAGAGGGTGTGGGTTGGGTTGGGGAGCACAGACGGGAGAAGGCCCACATGGATTGTGGTGGAAGATCATTGGGCCTTTGGTGTTGGTTTGGTTTGATAAGATACATTTGAAGTGGTGTAATCCTAGATCTCTGAATTAAACCAACATTGTAAACCAATGTTATTAACGCAATAAAAAAGACAATACAAAACATTTTAACACACGTGTGGCTCGCACACACACACAGCATAATAATCTCAATCTCCTGTGTATGGTAAATCGAAAGCCCAAAGAAAATGTTTGGATATGACCCAAATTAATATTTATAATTTTTTTAATTTTTTTTCCTTCTCTTTTTTTTTTAATTTAATTTATATCCTTTACATTATTGTGTATGCCCTATAGGTTTCCCACCACCAATTCAGCAGCATTTGGACCATAGAAAGCCTTCAGAATTACGAGCACTGAAATCAGCTAACCTGGAGAAGCCAATAACATCCAGGGTGACAACTAATTCTACTTTCTTTCTCTTTCATTTCAATTTATAAAGTCAAGTTACAATCTTGATCTAATGCAATTTTAGAACTGGATGGGCCTGAGAAAGGGCCTCATACTCTGTTTATCTTGTGCTGATAATTTCAAATTTGCATCATAATTGGATTTCTCTAAGTTCAGTGACATTTTAGTTGGCTTCAATGGTCATTAAAGGATTTTTTTCTTTACTCTAAATTTGGGCCATGCTCATCAGGCTGCTCACAAGCAAACAAATCCATCAGCACACAGCTGATTTCCGCATTACAGAGCCACTCTGCTCTGAAATGCTCAGGTTGCAAAATCATTGTGACTATTAACTGAACATCATGCAACTGAACATTATCATCCCTAATGACTAAACAGGTATATTCATTATGAAAAAACACACTGAACGATATTATCAGCTATTCTGTGGAATTCATTGTAAGTTCCAGTTGCTATTTGAGAAAAAGACAGTCTTAATACACAACTTCCGTCCTAAGTGCAGGAGTCAATGTTGGCCAATGTTTGGGGAAACTTGCTCTTCTCTCTAATTTCTATGTAGGTTGATTAGATGCCCGTGTTGTTCAGTGGTCAGAGTCCTAGTGGATAACCTGGATTTTTGGCAGCTGTCTTCTGTGTCTTGACCCCCTGAGAAGTACAAGTTAAAGTCAGTATGGGTAAGCCCTGATCTCTGACTCTAAGTAAGATGTAAGCATTGCCCTGAAGGTGTCATTAAGGTTTGAATAAAACCCATAAACAATAATGTTAAGGTTACCGAATTTTCCACCAGATAATATTAAACATTATACATTTCCCTGTAGAAAAAGAGGTCAGAACCATTCCACTTAAAAAGAAATAAACTGTTGTAAAATGTGATCTACAGTTGAGATTGAATAGGGAAATTTTGATATTTAAGTAGTGGAAGGAACTTAATATTTTATCAGATTATAAATTGCTTGGAGGGATTTTTGTACACTAATTTCCAGCCAGTCACTTTACTGTATTCATTATTTTTATAACTTTGTTTTACTAGTGTCTTTGGAATTTTTCTATGTGTATTATCATATCATCTGCAAAAATTCATATACAAAAATTCGTTGCAACTAATATGCAATATAAACTGTAGAAAGAGAAATCACAAAATTAATTCCATTTACAATTGCATCAAAGAAGATTAAATACCTTGAAACAAATTCAACCGAGGATATGAAAGACAGGTTAACTTTAAATTATTGTTGAAAGAAAAAGAAAAAGGCAGAATGAGATTTAAAGGTATTCTGTGCTCATAGGTTGAAAGAATGAATATCTTAAACTGACTATAGTACCTAAAACTATTTAGATTTGGTACAATTCCTTGCAAAATCACAATAGCATTCTTCACAGAAATAGACCAAGAAATCATGAAATTTGCCTGAAACTGCAAGAGAATTCAAATAGCAAATACACTCCTGAGAAATAAGAACAAAAAATGTAGTTACCATACTCCCTGACTTCAAACTATACTACAAAGCAATAGTAATTAAAACAGTTTGATGTTGGACTACAAACACACACAGATCAATGGAACAGAACTGAGAGTCCAGAAATGAAACCACATACATATGGGCAACTAATTAATGACAAAGGATCCAACAACTTACAATGTGGCAAGGAATGTCTTTTCAAAGAGTCATAAAGTTCAACAACTCAATAGTCACATGAAAAATAATGAAACCAGGTATCTATCTAACACCATATATAAAAAATAATCCCAAATGAGTTACAGACTTGTAGGAAAGACTTGAAACCATAAACGTACATAGAAGAAAACAGTCCTTGACACCAACCTTAGAGATATATTTGGGAACTCTACTCCAATGGTAATGGAAAAAAAGCAAAGATAACCAAATGGTACTACATCATACTGCAAAGGTTTTCCTAATAAAACAAACATGCATCAAAAAAAAAAGTGACATTCTACTAAATTGGAGAAAATATTTTCATATAATACATCCAAAAAGGGGTTGATACTCAAAATATAAAAGGTACTCATAAAGCTCCATAAAAAAATATTTACCACCTCTTATTATGGGAATGCAAATTAAAATAGCAATGAGATATCACCTCACACCTGTGAAAATTGTTATTATCCAAAAGATAAGCAACAAGTGTTGGAGAAGATGTGGAGAAAAGGAAACACTGTTGGTGGGATTGTGTATTGGTGCAGTCGCTATGGAAAGGAATATGGAAATTTCTCAAAAAATTAAAAAAAAATCCATATAATCCAGTCCATTGAGTTATCTTACTTTTAGATATATACAAAAAATATAGATATATGCACTGCTATGTTTACTGCTGCACTATTTACTATAGCAAAGAACTGAAAACAAGTAAAGTACCCATCAACTGACAAATGGGTAGAGAAGATGTGGTATATATACACAATGGAATACTATTCTGCTATAAAAAAGATGAAATCCTGCAACAACATGGATGGATTTAGAGAGTATTACACTTAGTGAAATATGTCAGATGAGAATGATAAACACCATATAAATTCACATTTGGCATGTGGATAAAACAAACAGTTGAAATTAAAAAAATAAATTAACTTCTGGACCAATTACTGGTTACTGGAAGGGGAAAATTTTATGGTTAGAGAAAAAACTGGATTTTAGTGGTGAATTTAAGGTATCATACACACACTGATTTTCAGTGATGCTCACCTGAAACTTCTGTTCTAATTGAATGTTACTTTAGTTTTAAAAAAGAAAGATTATTCAGAGAAAGTAGCAAACGTGAGAATTAACATTAATAAAGTGTTCAATGGTCTGAATTATCTTTAACATATGGAGTGTAACATGTGGTTACGTAAGTGGAAATGTCATTTCAGGTTTTCTAGAAAATCACCATAGTTCCACTATTACTTGGAACAATTACCTACTTGGAGTTTTAATAATGAAATAGATGAATGAATAAATGAATGAGCAAATAGTTAACTGAAGTCTCAGCAGTTACCTGAATTGCTTTATATCCGATATTAGTAAACCTCTTATTTAAAACATTTAAATTTAAAACTTCAAACTGTTTATTAAACAGTTTGTTTTAAAATGTCACCATGAGAAAAGTTTACTTAAATATAGAAGACTGACATTTCTCACATGGAGTCTAAATTACATCATACCCAACAAATAAGAAAAGTGTTTTTCTTTCTCCTTTTGGCTTATTTCAATTCTAGCTCCAATCATGTTACCACAAATGACAAGAGTTTATCATTTTGATCACTGAATAGTATTCCAGTGGGTAGAGTGTCACTTACAGGTGGACTACAGACAAAGCAAACAAAGGGTCAGACAAAGACAAACTTTAAAACCACCTTTGAAGCTGACCATATATCTGAGACATCATAGCAGAGATGGAAGGTTAAGGATCGTGTGGTAGCACAATGGACTATATTGGAGAACTATAGGTTCTTGGTGGGTGTGATATGGTGGTTGAACTTGAGGAGGGAAATCCCATGCTTGCAAAACACTACAAGGATGTAAACCAATGGTATCTTAGTAAAAAAAAATATATACTTTTAAAAAACTTACTTAAATAACATTTTTCCTAATTCACAATTCTGTAATGATTTTTCTGAAGACATGCACATTTGACACATGCATCTGGAAATAAAAAGCAGTGCAAAATGCAGTTCTGAAGCTAATGTTTACCAAATAAAAGAAAGTGTGAATATACGTCCCCAGGTTATTCTGGAAGCAAAATCTGCAGCCCTTGAAATTGAAGAGACATTCTCTTTACATCAGATTAGTGATGTATTCATACGGATTTCTACCTAAAATCCAAGCATGTGATTTATCAAGAGACATACTAATATGACATAAGAGACAACAAATGATATTTTCAATTTTCATTAAGTCTTCAGAAAATGAAGTGGCAAACAACATTCTGGGAATCTCTTATTAGATATTAGTGAAACTGTTCGTCTCCAGAGACACAGGTTATTCTCTTGAAGTCTTATCATTTGCTAGAAGTAGTTGCAAGAAAAAGTTTCTTTCCTCTGAGATTCTGTTAATGACAAATCCAGAGAGACAACACAAAAATCAAACAAGTAGATGTAGTAGCCAGCGGGTTCTAAATCCTTGTGTTGTCCAGATCTCTTGGATAATACTCAAAAACAAATGTTTTCACACATAAATTTATCTTGTTATTTTCTAATTGTACATGTATCAAGAGTTTTGCTCCATGATAAACTGCTAGTTTGGAGGGTTTCAATGACTGAATTATAAAGTGCTAGAGATTACTTGTCTAGGATAAGGACTGCACATATTTTAAACAGATATAAAATAAATTTGCAAAGTAAAATGTATTACTATTATCATTTTATTAAAATATTTATCCAATCATTTTCACATAAATAAAATATTTGGTTAAAGAGTTAGAACTTTAATATAGTTGCCCTGATTTGTTGTTTAGAAACAGTACATGTATCCCTTGGGAAAAAAATATAATTTACTCTCCCCCTATTTAACTGTTCCTTTTTCTTAAACCCACAATGTTCAATATCAATGAGAAAGACCTTTGCAAGGCAAGTATTTCAGACATGAGCCAAGTTCGCAGGAGGTACAGTATCAATTACAAAAACACTTTGCACTTCCATCAATAAAGTATTGTCATTTTATTCAAGTATATTTACATGAAAGAAAATGTATCACACATTGATAAGCAGGAATAAGCTTATTGGAGTCTAATTTAAGATTTTTTTCCCTTAAAGATCAAAGAAAACTGTGCAACTTGTCATTTTTTTCCAGATAAAAAATGAATTTCAAAGAAATGTAAGCTTTTAATATTACTTCATACTTCTTTTGTGCTAAACTACACATACCAGTTCTATTCTGTCTTCACAAAGATGCTGTGCTTCTAGAGCTCCTATATCACAAGTAAAAAAAGAAAGAATGTGGCCCCAGTTCACAGATGCTGAATCAGAACAGAATGAGTGCAGAGTAGAGGAAGGATGTTAAACTGTGCTTATTGATGGGATTGCAAGATGCTTCTTACTCATATTGAAATACGAGAAGTGCAACTTAGCTGAGAATTCAGTTTAAAAGTTGAAAAGCAGTCATTTACGATACTGTGAAACGTTTTCCCTCTGTGTGATTTTGATCCTAGCAGATTATTATTATGGCCCTTTTCTGTAAGTGATAAACACTGACTTCCCACTCCTCCCAATCCTACATGGACCCCTCTTACAGTGTGACTTTGCAGCTCCTCCCACTAGCAGATGCAATGCACAGTTCCACTTCATGGTATTTTGACCATGTGACATAGTTCAGCTACTATTGTAGGATGTCAGAAATGTGACAGAAGCAGGGATTTGATAGGAGCTTGAGCCAAGGGCCCACCCTGTACTGCAGCCACCAGGGGAAGGAGTCTGGCTTAAACTGCCTGAGGCTGGAGATAACGTGGAGACAGTTGCCTCTATCACAGCACATAACAGCCAGATAAGCGAAAGCCACTGAGTATGAACCTGCTCCCAACCAATCCAATCCGTTAGCCACTGTGGTTGCAGCAGGGACCAAGGTCATGCCTAGAGAAGAAGTGCCCTAGGGGACCCAGCTCAAATTGCTAACCCATAGTATTTCAAGCTAATAAATAATTTCCGTGGGAAGTTTACTACACAGAAAATGCTAACTGGTATACCCATCTTACAGAGAGAAAAATGGATAGAAGACGAAGTTTTTTAAATCAATTTTGCTACATTTGTGCTAAAACTTTACCTTCTTGAAATATTTAATATCTAATATTTTTCATTTTAGATCTTGATAAACATACTTGTAACTAAAGCAATTAAATCCTGTGATTTAATATGTAACCCATTTGGGGGGCAAAAAAACAAAAAGTGAATAAAATACTTTCTGGAAATAAACACGAAAAATATATGCAACTGGAAAAACCACCTCTGACATTTGGTTTTGACTTTTACAATGGAATTTCACTTCCATTATTGAAAATCTAAGTTAACCATGGTAACTGCTGCTTCTCACATCATTTTTATTTCCAACAAAGGATGAAGCATGAAATTTTTCATCGTAGTATTTATGCAGGTTATCATCAAACTGATAGAATTTAAACATAAAAATTTCTTTATTACACTTTTAATATTAGAAATGTTCCAACAATATTGAAGATAATGACATAAAATAGTGAATATCCTTTAAAATCCAAAACCAGGGCCTCTATGGTAGTGCAACGGGTTAAGTGCAGCACGATGAAGCTATCCACAGCCACTGTAGCATGAGTTCTATACCCAGCCAGGGAGATTCCCATATGGCGCAGCAGACCTCTCCTGTCTTGCCCACTGCTCCCTTCAGCAGTGTATTTCAGTCTATCTGCCTGTTCTGTTCCCCGCTCTATCTCTGGTGAATCCTCTCACCACCCCATACCTCTGGCCTACAACCCAGTTTGCATGCATAAATAAATAAATCTTTAAAAAAATAAAATCTAAAACCATAAAGTATTACATGCCCTTATTGCAACTATAACATTTTATTGGGAAAAATTTCATTATTTCCACTCATTCACTAATTTATCAGCACCAAGAGCATGATTAGTTATCAGGGATTGCTCTCATGGAGACAACACTTTCAGAGGGAGAACAAGATAATTTACAGAACTCAGGAGTTCTGGGAAAAAAAAGAAAATATGAAAGAACATGGCTGATAATTTAAAAGAGAAAATAAGCAGCTTCTTCAAGTGTCATGTAAGAAGAGACCAAAATGAAAAGAGGTAGTCATGCAAATTTTAAGAAAGGAGGATGTAAGTTCAAGGAAAGAGTGCAAGTTCCTACAAGGGAATGGAATTGGATTTTTCAAATTCCAAAAGACAATAGTCATGGCTGACACCTCATGTGCCACAGGGAAGGTTCTGAGGCACATGAGACAGAGCTCGTGGCTGGAGGATGTAGAGACACGTGAGTCTTTGGACGTCACTCAGATCTCATCCTCAATGTCTACACATTGCAGAAGTCTTCATATGGAGATTCAGTTTGCAAATAGAACTCTTTGACTTTGAAAATACAACAGAAGCATACTAAAGAACCCAAGCATGCAGTGATTTTACCACTGAACATTAAATGAGTAAGACTCTAGAAATATTTACAAAGGTAAATATATGTGTATTTCTATACAAAGTTTATCATCTTAGTTAAAATCCTTTAAACATTTTCTCTATTCTTCCCACCCAGATATTTGTGTCTTAATAATACTAACAGTCTTGTATTAATAGAACAGCAATGACAATAAAAGTATAAAATTAGTCAGTGAAGTATTTTTTAATGAACTTACTCAAATGAGTCTAGAAGAAACACTCTAATACTTAATTGAAGTTAAGAGAAAGGTCACTGAAATAGGACTATTTTAGTAATTAGTGTTCATGCATATTAATGACCACACTACATGTGAAAAAAGATACAAAAAAATTGCAACTAATCAAAAGCTGAATGACTCTACTGACAAACAAGTAATTGTAAGTTGGAGAGAACACTTTGCTATAAATAATAAATTGTAATTACTTCTTCTAAATTAACTGTATATATTAAATCATTTACATTTGATAGAATCATTCAAATCTTACTCTAAAAATCCAAAAATAGCTGAAATCTTCATAAGCCATTTTTGACAAAGGAATATAGGGAATTTTGTCTTGAATAATTGGAAATGATTACATTTTAGCTGAATAAAGTTGAGGAGTATGAGATTTAAATACCGAAAGTCTAAGACCCCCCTGGTGGCACAGCACTATCAAGGTATTGCCAGCCATTACAGCAGGAGTTCGAACCCTGGCCAGGGAGCTAACACATATGGCACAGCAGACCTCTCTTGTATTGCCCACTGCTCCCCTCAGCAGTGTATTTCAGTCAATCCATCTCTTCTGCTCCCCACTCTGTCTCTGGTAGACATTGAAATGTCCCAATCACCACCCCACACCTCTTGCCTACATCCCAGTTCTTGTATGCATAAATAAATAAATCTTTAAAAAAACAAATAAAACGTAAATGCTGAATGTCTAGAAATAATGGCAAAAGGAGACCTACAAGAATTTTTTAAAATTGCTTGCACAACTGAAAAAAAAAGTTTAAAAATCAAAACTCAATATAGGAAATAAATTAGCAAGGAAATTAATTTGAATAAATGGATACATAGTGCCATTGCCTTTTACATGTAACAGTTTGACAGAGTAATAGATCCCCTCATAAAAGTGAACAGACTATAACTTACAATAATAACTCAATGGGTCAATAACATGAATGTGTATGAGCAATAAAATTTAAAAGCACACAGGAGGTGAGTGCAATCTGGGACCAGCTGAAGGGGGTGATCCTATAATTACAAAATATAAACAGTGATGTAAATCAACATTACCTCAATAAAAATTAAAAACACAAAATAAACCACCAGTATTAAATATTTTACACTAGTTACTCAATAAAATCTATAATATCTTATAAAGAAATATGATTACAGTCTATGCATCTCTATTTATTTTTGAAATAAAACCCAAAAAAAGACTTTAGAATAACAAAAATAAAAAGAAATTCTGACTCATTAGTAGTTTGGTAAAAACAATGTAATTATAAGTTCAATTGTAAAACTATTAAGTGACCTAAAAAATTTTAATTGTCGGTAAGCATAGATAACCTGTGAATCCACCCAAGCTTTCCACAATTATTGGTGAGGGCCAAGGGGAATAAAACATACAACAGATTTGGGAAGCATTTCAGCATTGCAAATGAAGTTTAACATTTTCATACTGCATAACCCAGGAACTCTTCTCTAAAGAAATGTTTGTATGACTCCCTAATGGCCAAGGAATTAAGTTTTGCCACTGTGGCCTGAGTTTGATGCCCTACCAGGGAGCTGATCCACATGGTACATCAGACTTCTCCTGCCTCGCCCACTGCTCCCCTCAGCTGTGTATTTCAGTAGATCTTCCTGTTCTGCTCCCTACTCTGTCTCTGGTGAATCCTCTCATCCGCCTCTGCACCTCTGGCCTACACCCAGTTCCTCAATGCAAAAATAATAAAAATGTTTTAAAAGAGCAATTGAAAAAATGCCTGCACAAATGACACACATGAGGATGTCCCTTGCTGTTTGTAGTATTAATTTAAAAGACCAGCAGCAAATCAAATTTTGATAAAAAAAAAATTATACTGGGTAAGTAGAATGAGGTTTATTTCATCATTCAACATTGAAATTTAAAGAACCACAGGTTACAATTCATCATCGCTTGAGCCAAAAACATAATATTTAGCAAATAAAACAGTCACAGAAGGATACCCATAGTATAATTCAGCTTTATACAGTTCAACTGCAAGCAAAACTAAAAATACCTCACGGTTAAAGGAATAAATATTAAAACTATAAAGAAAAGCAAGGTCAAATTCAGGGTAGTGATTACCTGGGGGAGGGGGAGAGTAATTTGTTGGTGTAAAAGCAATGAGGGAACACAGTGGGTCCCTAAATTATTTGCTAGGCTTTAATTTTGAGCTGGTACATAAGTGTTTATTTTGGTAATCTTGAAGTTATACATCATTTATATGTTACATATTTCTTAACAAAAAACTTTGAAATCACAGACAGAAATAAATACAAAGGACTCAGCTGCAGTTCTTGATTACATGCCCTTTCTTCTTTAGACACCTTGGAAAAACTCAATTATTGTACATCAATAGCTTTTGCCTGAAAATAAAGCATAGAAAGGAGATAATTGCTTCACCTTTATCTATGTCTGGGAAGCTATAGCCAGCTGGGAAAAACCAAGTGTTAAGCTATGCCAAGAAATGTCCTATTTTTCCAACTCAGAACCCAAGAGAATGGTGTTTACCTTCCTTCATTTTATTCTGCTTTGGTGTATATTTGCAGAAAAAAAAAATCTCGATAAGAATCACAAGAAATACTTCACTATGTCTGTGATATCACAGTGCTTTCACACGATGGTGCAGTTCACCTGGAAAGGCAACTGTTTCCTATGGAAAGGAAAACCCTAGTTAATGTTTCTTGTGTTTAACTATTGGGTTGTCAGAAAAATCATGACTTATTTTTTTCTGTTTTTCAAAAGAAAAGGTATGTCATCACTTTTCCAACAACCCAATAGTTCCAGGCTCCTAAAGACAGCTTGGTGGCCTCAGCCAGGGACATACTGCTGGCCTGATTCCAGAGCTGTTAGATTTGTCTCTTCTCCAAAGGCAGAGTCTTTGTGGGTAAGCCTTGGAAACTCAAACAAGGGCTGCAAATACATCAAGAAGATGGGGCGCAGATACTGAATAGGCAAAATATCAAATGGGGTACTCTGAGATGTCCATAGATTTTCCCTTCTTTACCCACAGCTCACAAGTGCCACTAAATAATTAAATTATGATGTCTATAGAAGTTGTTCAAAATGAGTTTGCTCCCTAAATTTAATTGAGATGACACAAAGACAGAGAGAAAATTTTATAAATTAGATTTTGGAACCCTGATTAATCCAAAGTGGATTATCTACCATTGCTAGTGTGTAGGCTTTTCTTAGAACTTCCATCAATATTTCTACCAAAAGAAGGTCTTAAATTATTTTGGAGAGCACTAGGCCAATTATCTCTAGGCTCATTTTTCTCCCTATGTCTGTCATTTTGTGGAATTGCATTAAATTTTGTTAAAAGAATTCCATAAATAATGAATTAGGATTAAAATAATTCATTACTCACTTAGGTGCCATAAAATATTAAGTATCAAATTTAAAGATGAAAAAGTAAAAAAGCAATTTCTAACTCACATACTTTACACAGGATTAAAAAAAAAATCTGCATTTCTGCCATACCATAGAAAAGAAAATATTCCTTTCAGGATCATTTCCCTTCAGGTTTAAGACTTCAGAAAGAGGAGAAGAAATTCTTCTTATTCTTGCTCCCTCCCCTCCCCTGGACCAGAACTAAGAGAAACCTATAAAAGTGACATGGAAAAAAGTCAGGTGACCAGAGTAATCAGGGTTTCTTCTACCAACTTAATTATTTCTGCGCTCTTAAAAAGTCACTCAAATTGTTATACTGTACAACATGGGGTACTGGGACAACTGGCAGAGGGTGTGGTCTCTCAAATAAAGTGTCTGTGTGTCTCAGCCAAGCAAGGGCAAGATGCCTTCCTTAATTCCTTTCTTCAATGTATTCTGGTTACTTGCTAGTAGATCATCAATTTATATATACCAATGTACAATACTGTGATCAATACACTCCTCTATGATCAATACACCATCTTCGACAATACGCCAATGCTGATATCATTTAAGAGATAGTTCAGTCAACAGTATCAAGTTCAGTGCTTGATTTAGGTTGGCCAGTGTCAAAAATGTACATTTTCTGTCTATGTTACACTTGATCAATAAAGTAAAGAACAACATTATTCAGGAATATCTCACGTCCCTGTTATTCATGCAAGTTACACCATAGTTACTGCAATGCAAAGTTTTCCATGGATCTCCTCACTCAAACAGTTCAATTACTTAAAATAAAAATAAGCCAGAGAAAAAGTCATTTTTAAGGACACAATTTCTTGAATGACACTAAAATTATCTTTAGAAACCAATATGCCTCTAGCAGCTTTTATGAAGACAAAATGCTTTATTTCTTTGAAACTTATATTCTCTCAAAACTGACTTTAAGTTATTCAAGTATACATAACAGATATCCTAGCATCTATATTTAAATGGAAAATGTAATTGAATGAATAACAAATCAAAATTGAAGTCTTAATAAGGAACATTATATTCTGTTGGAATTTGTAAGCAATGATTTAAATTAAACAATCATTTTTCAATATTAAAACTCATGTAATGCAACCAAGCTACCATGAAAAGCTGAAGTTAGAAGTCTCTAAATCTTGCAGGGGCACATTTTTAGAGTTATCGAGGACCAACTGCAAGTTAAATACCTAAAACTTTGGAAAATAAAATTTGAAACTCCTGTAAGATCATACATACATACTACAGGTATTTGAAGAATACACTATAACATATGTGAGTTGATTTATTTCCTCTTTCTTTCCTATAAATGAGAGGATACCATACACCTGTACAAGCACATTCTTTTTTGAAAAATGAACCAACAAGGAACCCAGAATCAAGTATAATAGGGGACAAAAATAGCTATAGGAGAAAGAGCTGATATATGGGTCATTAAGCAAATAAGATGCCTTAAATCACCATCATAAATTATGTGGACACTCTCCTGTATGCCACCACTCTTGTGACTTTCAGGAAAATGTATCTGCCTGCTTAAGAGCTTCTTGCCCACAACTCTCCTGATTTTGTGGAGGCGTCTTCTGTTATTACCACGCCTTACACCATGCTGACTCATCATCTTTTTAAAAAGACGTAGAAGTGCTTTCGTGACAGTAGAACCCCTATGCATACAGACTTGTAGGGTAGACTTAGGGCCAGGGAAAAGGGCTAGGACTTCGTAACACCGGCAGCAAATTAAAATAGGGTATTAGCAATAACAGTACTGAAACTCCATCTACCACCCTCACCATGAGATTCCCTGCTAGCTGTGGCCCTCCACAGAGCCCATACTGGTAGGACTCTTCTGCACTGGTGGGACTCTTTCGTTTCTTCTTCTGACCCACAGACAACTGTATTTCCAAATGAACTCCAATGTATATGCAGAGCAATTCCTTTACCTCCACATTCCACCCTGTTTTTAAAGAACATGCCTTTTGAGGACTGTTGAAAGAGGTAGCGAGGGGTTAAGAATTCATGTCTCAACCAAAGTGGTTTGGCTCATGGGTGAATTGGTGGTGGGCTACCCAAGGGGAATAAAAAATGTAAAAGACATAAATAACAATAAAAATATATATTTTTAAAAAAGTGGCTTATAATGACTCCAATTGCATTTTCCCCTGTCAGGCTTACATTCGTCCCTCTTACAAAGGCACTCTGGCTTTGGGAAGCTTTGTCCTGCACCTCTGTCTCTGTATAATATGTTGATGGGATTGTTAATCAAGAATGTTTTCTTTCCCAGGCCATGGAGTGAGCATCTGACCCATGTTAAGTATAAAATTACGTTCTCTAATACCTTCTCAACAGATTCACTCTAAGCAGTGACACGACTGGAAATATCTAGCATTCATCCCCTGGTGGCATTCTGGAGATACTGTGTATTAATGCCTGACACCCAGATCTTCAGAGAGGCTCAGGTTCATGTCTTTTCCATAGCTAATATCTCACATGTTCTTCAAGTCTGGAGCTACCCCACGTTATCAAGAAATCCCTTCATGGCTATGTCATGTACCAGCAGTTTCTATTGCTTACAGACAAATCACACTAACTGATATCCTTGAGCTACGTTCCTAATAGAGACTCATCTGCTCTGAAACTATTACTGTCTGGCATGTTAAAAACATACATATATTCCCTCTTACTTGTTTTCCAAAGACTGGTTTCTTAAAATTTACTTTGAGAATAACTATAAAATTACTTCTTTTCTGAAGATATCCTTGAAAGCTTTTAGAAAGAGTTGTTGATTTTAGACAGAAAACTCTCAAGAGTTTCATTCTTCCATTAATTCTTATAATGCAGTGGTCTTCAATATCTTAAATGCTGGAACATTCTACCAGTTTGTTTTCTTAGATCACTGCATTTAAAAAGGCCCTGACACATCATTTAATCCTAACTCAGCACAAAAGAAATTCTTTCTTTACCATTCATAGCAGATGGTCAGTCTCTTTTAGAAACTCACAAATTTCTTTGGTCAGTTCATTCCAATCGTATGGTGACATCCTATGAGAACTTTCTTACTTGCGCTGAGACAGGCTTTGATTTACCATCTTACCTCCCTTCTCATGTTTTCTCTCCCCTTCACAGGCATCCAGAAATTTCTGTCTATAGATTCCATTTCTGCCTAAATGATGACTTCTTTCTGAATATTTTCAAAGGTTTCAAAATGACGATCAAATTTTATAAAACATATCTTTGCATATGACTGAACCACATGAAATATATAGATCAAAGGGTGGTTTTGAAATTTTCTGAAGAGTACTTAAAATAAATCGAAATCCTTACATTCAAAAGTCGAGGACTGAGAATTTTTTAAATAAGGTCTGTGTTACATAAGGATTACTTGAATGTAAAACTTTATAATGGTTCCTCTAAAAGAGGCCATTTCTATTCAGGTTAGCATTATCTTAAAACAATTATTGTGCTGTCAAAGAATTCTTTCTTTTACTAGCATTAAATTAAAGATGGCACCTTGGAGCAGTTAAATGTATGTGGTTGGGGAAAACAGAACATTTCCTCTTTTTTTAGGAATTCCTCTCTCAGGAGATGACAGCGTTCACAAAAAGACACAGACTGTGGCAGAATCTGTGTGTGCTGAAAAAGCAAAAAAAAATTTGAAAACTTGCTGGGATAAATTATTCATCAATAAAATGACTTATGTGACAATTCAGATTCCAAAGCAATTCTTCATGTCCTGGTAACTCTCAAAAGACAACTACCATATGCAGAAATCTGATTCAGAGTTAACTAATTTTTTTAAGTGTCTGCCATGAAAATGGCCTGAAAAGAGGTTTTTCATACCTTATCTCATTGCATAATTTATCCGCTTTATAAAAGCACAAATACGTTTATACTAGATTTTTGTGGGTCCATGGAAATACTTTTACTTTTTCTAAATATTTCATGTTGAAATTCTCATTGGCATATATTTTCACCTAATAAAAATTTCTGAGAAGTATCATTTGCCTCGAAAATACAATCAGTCCAAGTATAACTGTCCCTAATATCACAGTAACATATACAATAATTGCAAGTGTAGAGTAAAACAGTTTATATTCCAGACAGGCTGTGATGTTTCATTTCCTTCCTGTGTCTCAATTTCCTCATCTGTAGGTAAAGATAGACTCAGGACTGCTGCAAAGACTTAATTAGCACATAATAACTAATGTAATGCACTGGCATATAAGAAATGATCAATGAATATTAGTATTTCATATCTATGTCTCAACTGTAAGAACTATTTTTGACCAATAGATTTTAATATTACTTAAAGAGGACAGTCATAAAGACTCCTCATTAAAAAAAAGCTAAAAAGAAATGGAAATATGTTCTTTTATTTTTTCTTCTCTTAGTACAGTTTAATTATTTTCCAAAATTTCCTTCCACTGTTAACAGAGACGTTTCGCTCCCAGTGCAAATTTTTCAAAAGTATTTACCTATGTCTGCATTTGTTTGCAAAATACAAGAGGAAATTATGGATCTTGATGCTTTCATAATAATAAAAGTAACTTTTAGGCAGCCAATATTACTGGCACAGGACTTGAGTGATGACCTTATCAGTACAGCTACATCTTGGCAGCAGATTCGTTGTCACTTAGAGTTGTCAATTCCTGCAAAATAGACTGGGGTTCCTCGACATGAAGACTCTGGCTGGATGGTGCTTTTTCTAAAGTATCTAGAAAACTCTTCAGCAACTTCTCCAAAGCAATGTTTTTTTTATTTCTTTTTTCTTTTTATTTTTGTCTTGCTGGTTGGTTGGTCTGTCGGTTCTCTGGCTTTATGATGACATCACTAGTCTGTCCTGTCCCAGTCTTGGCTTGGCTGAATGTTCTGGCACACAGCCTATTTCTGTTATCTGTTCCGAGATTCCTCTCCACTGTAATCTTCCCTTTAATCATAATCCTATAAAGTGTGTTCTGTTCCTACACCAAACTGCTTCTAGGTTTTTGTTTTATTTTGTTCTGTTTTACACTTCTGAAAAAGACTTGACCACCTAAGTAGTCGCACTGTCTGAGATGTAATGTCACACAGTAAGGATGCTTCAACCTCACACTCATCCCTTTTCACTTTCTATTTACAGCCTGTTCAAAGTACTCATAGAGCTATATTTTATTTTTAAGGCTCGGTAGTAATTTCTTTTCTTTTTTTAGAGAGACTTTATTTTTTATTTATTTATACATACAAGAACTGAGGTGTAGGCCAGAGGTACAGGAATGAGAGGACTCACCAGAGACAGAGTGGGGAGCAGAACAGGCGGATCAATTGAAATATACTGCTGAGGGGAGCAGCGGGCAAGACAGAAGAGGTTCTACTGTGCCATGTAGATCAGCTCCCTGGCCAGGGATCAAACTAGTGCAGCAGTGGCTGGCAATAGCTTGATAGCACTGAAACTTAACCTCTGCACCACCAGGGAAGCCCCCTAGTAGTAATTTCTATTATTGTCCATGATTTTGGGACAAAATTTAAGGTAGTCATTTCCATGCACATAACCACCATAAATCTTTAAGTCTGTACTAGTAATTCTATTCTTACAGAGAATTTTCACATAACAGAGAGGTAAAGTATATATACATCCCAAGGACACAAACAAGACAATGCCAAGAAAAACTCCAAGTGTGTGTGTGTATAAAGTATATATAATGATGACGTATATAAGATAATGTGTTCATAAATAGTATCATAGTGTATACTTACCTGTATAGTTACGTATCTCGGCTATATAAGAAGAGGAGAGAGGGAAAGGAAGGTTGAAATACAAACACAAAAAAGAGACAGAGAGACATAAAATTAATTGACATCAAGGAACATGGCTGGACAGGCTACATGGGTTCAAATCCCAGAAATGGCTCTTCCAACCTCTGTGAATAGGTACAAGTTCTAATATTTCTATCTTTAGTGTCTTCATAGGTGAACTGGAGAGAATCATGGTTTGTATTTCATAAGATTGTTGGGAGGATTGAACCATTAACACATGAAAGTTCTTATAAGTACTCACCATATAGCACAGTCAGTAATTGTGTTATCACCACCATGCATCAGCCATCTGTATGGTAGATGACTGATTTACTGAGTAACCAAATCTCAACTCAAACTAGCTTGAGGATTTACTTGCTACAGTAAGTGCGAAGTTCAAGGATGCAGCTTACTCTATCCCTTGGAGTCTTAATCGGGGATGAGGAGCTCTTGCTCTTCTGAGATTTGTCTCAGGTTCCCTCTATGACGTAGATGAGATGGCAGCTCAAGTTCCTTGGAAAGCAATAGTCTTTTCTCCCTACTCCAGTAGCACTAATTAGCCCCCCTTTTAGGGAGAGGGGAAAAAGGGGAAATAGGTAAGTTCTATATCATGTATTAAAACCAAGAAGGGGAGGACAGAGAAAGATCCCGGGCCAATGGAACAGCAGATGCTTGCTGGATTTCACAACTCCTGTGGCAGAGGTCTCCCTCTTTACATGTTTCACCTGGGCCCATTTGGCTTTCTGCTTCTTAGTTTTCAGCTCATCACCCTCTATGACCACCCACAGGATATGAAGGGAGTATTATCTATGACAACACTGACCACTGTTCTCTAATAAATGCACCCTGACCAACTCAGGTTAGTAACACAACAGGTAAAATGGACTGTGCTCTTTTATCCTCATGACTATTTCAAATTTAGAAGACTTCACTAGCCCAGAAACTACATGTCCCCAAAAAACATAGACGGCAGAGACCCCGTATGGTAGATGTTCATTTCACATTTCACAGTGCTGCCTAGCAGTTCATAGTGAAGGAGAACTAGGTGTGGCCAGAATTCACATCTTATTTCAGTTCTGTCAATTAGTCAAGAGAGTAGAAAAGTTACTCTCAGACACTAGAGCTCCACATTTCTAAAATATAGACTGATACATCTCCTTAGCCTACTACATGGGATTGCTGTCTGGGTCAAGTATCATATGTGGAAGTGATTTGTAAATACAATAAAAAGAATTCACAACATTACCGCTAATAATTAAATTGTTCTTTATTTCCTAATTCTTCTCTTAAAATCAGAAATTGGGCTTCCATTGTGGCACAAGGTGTTAAGTCTCAGCACTATGAAGCTATCAGCAGCCACTTTTGCACAAGTTCAATCCCCGGCCAGGGAGCTGACCCACATGGAGTAGCAGACCTCTCCTGCCTCACCTGCTGCTCCCCTCAGCGGTGTATTTCAGTCAATCTGCCTGTGCTGCTCCCCACTCTGTCTCTTGTGAATCCTCTCACCCCCGCACCTCTGGCCTATATCCCAGCTCTTATATGCATGAATAAATCAATCTTTAAATATATATATATATATATATATATATATATATGTATATATATATATATATATATATATATAAAAATCAGAAATTATTTCTTCCCTTAATCTAAAATTCCTTTTCTGCTTTTGGAATAGCTGTCACTTGATACCCTGTTCCGCTCTGTACAAAGCACGCATGCGCTCTCCTTTCTGACACAGCCTGCACTCTTTCCTCTGCTGTTTGTCATGCTGCTCTCCATTTTTCCTCATTGAAGGTTCTTCTTTCTTTGTCTCTCTTTGCTCGGCTTTTAAAAAATTGGTCATTATCCACTCACTGGTAATGAAAGTCTCCCTTTCCTTTTTTATCTATAGTGTTCTCACTACAACACGCTGGCTGGAAGGTTCAGATCTCTATTTCATCTCGTCTGTTTTATTTGGTTCTGTCTTGTCACCATCCCCACAGAGGAGCTCTCTTTCTGTGTCTCCCTTCTGAGTCAGTGCCATTCCAAAGGTTTAACAGGGTGGGAAGTCTTAGTCCAGATAATTAAAATTGTTGAACTGTCCCAGTCATTCGGTATTTGAGTAACCGCTCAAATCCCATTTACAGGATGAATTATCTGTGTTTCTTGAAAAATTAAGCCACTAGTCCTACATGAAAAGCCCAGGGCACCACCTGCCTTTAGCACAAGTTTCAACATATATGGGCATTTGGGAAATTTTGATGGCGATGATACTGGAACAATGTCAGAGGTAGCAGAACAAAGCCAGAAGAACACATTAGTAGTCAGACAGAGCTGAGTTTGATTCAGTCTCCATTACTTAGCAGCTGGGTGACCTCAAGCAAATTATTTAAATACCCTGAGGTTTAGATTACACTTTCACAACGTGGACATATTAACACCTTTCTCACAGGAACTTGTGAGGATAGAAAGTACTGGAAAAGCATAACTTCTAGTCCTCATTGTTATGCTTATTAAAGAAACTCTTGAAATTGCTCTAAAATACCACTAAGAGCCTTTTTACTCCAACAGAGGTCGCTGTGGAGTGCCATATGCTTTGGAGCTCAGATGCACCTGCCATAGAAGCACCCTTGTTCCACTCAAATCTCAGACTCTTACTGGATGCTATTTCTTAGCCTGAACATGGAATCTAGTTGTGGTTGGGAAAACATTTTCTTTTTTTTTTTAAAGATTTATTTATTTATGCATACAAGCTGGGGTACAGGCCAGAGGCTTTGGGCGGCGAGAGGGTTCACTAGGACAGAGCAGGGAGCAGAACAGGCAGATCGACGGAAACACACTGCTGAGGGGAGCAGCGGGCGTGGCAGGATAGGGTTGCTGCACCATGTGGGAATCTCCCTGGCCAGGTGTCGAACTCGCATCGCTTCTGCTGACAGCTCCACAGCGCAGCGCTTAACCACTGCACCACCAGGGAGGCCCTGGGAAAACATTTTCACTGTGGCAGCAAATATCTGAGATTGATAAGAACATATATTTGTTATAAAAATGAGGAGTACTTAAGGAGATAATGTTACAAAAAGAGTTACTTTGTGAAACATTTATGTATCTTAAAAATAGATAGATAGAGATATAGATAGATAGGTAGATAGATGATAGATAGATATAACTGGCACATGTCAACGTTTGCTGAGATTTTTACCTTCTGTTGGAATAATTCCTTTAGGGAGAAGCAAAATAAAGTTCTAATAATTTCAACCTACCTGCCTGTCTCAGCTCATTTGCAATGAGAATATTCATTTCTATTGAATGGAATATTTACATAAAAGGAATCATTCTGATGTACAACCCTCAATATTAAATCTGCATTTTAATTCACCCTATTCTCTTATCTGTGCTAGGAAGGGAGCATCCTTCAGGCAATATCGATTATGTATAACTTGGTAGGAGCACTGTAAAGAGAGAACATTGAGGAAACTGCCTTGTCAGTACATAATACTGTCATAAGTGCTTTATTCTCTAATCTCACCGTGTCTTTCTGTGTTGTAATACTGCATCTTCACAATCTGCCCTCAAATTAATGTGGCTATTAGATAAGAAATGCACAACAAAACAAAACAGTTATTGAAACTGTGCTTCATACAATCTGATCAGTTGTAATATCAGTTCAGTGTACACTACACCACCCAGCAGAAAAACAAATCATTTGTAAACATTGATTCCCTTGTTTTATTTTGCAATCAGTGAGTAATTAATTCAATGCTACATATGACAGTATTTATAGAAAATGACCGCAATGTTTACTGAAATTTTTATACTGAAATGTAAAATAATAAATGTAAAATTATTTTACATTTATATAGAAAATGACTGTTAGGTATGAAAAATTCCAAGAAGGTAATTGCTACTCATCTTTAAACTTAATATACTAAAAATCAAGTTAATTGTTCCCAAAGTACTGAATCAATCACATATGAGGACATTTTCTATGCATACAATAAATAGCATATATGCTTGAGTATGTGTGCTGGAAGAGGGGGCAATATCATGATGTTTCAGTATTTACTACTCAAGTAAAACTCAGGCTGAAAGAGGATAAATAACTTAAATACAAGACAGAAGCTATTGGTGGTGGAAATGGAACTAAAACACATTTATAAGTCCTAATCCAGTAAACCCTTTAAATCCAGACACATTTAAAGGGACAAAAATAGCAAATTCAAGCGAGAGAAACTAAAAGAGTTACTTTGTGAAATATATAGCAAAATGCACAAACCTTAAATATATTCAAAATTAAAATAAAAAAAATTTAAAGTATATTATAAATTCTTATATTTGGACACTATTCAATACAACTCTTTAAGACTCATAAAATAGCTTCAAAACCAACAATAACAAACAACATAGTCCCGTGGCAGGATCACCCAGCAACTCAGTAAAGACTACTGAAAAGTCTTAAATTGGTTACAAATTTGGGTGATACAGCAGTCTTTTCATAGATAGGGCACATTAAATTTCAATTCTATGTTCCATTTTTAAATTTTAAAAATAATATAAGATTGTTTCATTTCAGTTTGATACAGATAGCATGATCGTGAGACTGGAGAAGGTTCCATTCATCTTAACTCATCCATTCCAAGGTAGGGCATGCATTGGTTGTCTCTCTTATCCTTTCATTATTACTGATTATACTCTCATTATTATGCACTCAGCTTTTGTACAAATTCAGAACTAATTGATAAATATGAAAGACTAAAGCAGAAATTTTCAATCATCCTGGAGCTTATAGTCTTACAGAGTAAGACTAACCTGGAACATAATGACATGCGAGTTAAGTATGGGATAACCCAGCTTTGGCAAAGGAAGGAGTGATAACTAAGTTTAGAAGAACAAAGCAGGAAGGTAGTGTGAGATATACTGATCTTTTAAAGTTTTGTCACCCCTAGAGAAGAAGAAGGAAACACACAGGGAAGAAGTAGGCCCAGGGAACCCAATGTGGAGAGCGCAACCCAAACTCAAACTCGGCTCCCTTTACTGCAAAGGAAGAGGACACCTTATAACAGCTTCCTACATGTTAAAGGTGCTAATTTTTGAAAACCTGGCCCCCAAAATATCTGCACCTACACTGTCAAAGGACTAATGTAGACTAATTGGCAAAAAAAAAAAAAGTCAATGTGAAACCCAAAACTTAATTTTTTTAATTGTCAATTAATGAAAGGTGGTGAGAAAGCCAACCAAAGTTTTAGAGCTCAGAGACCTCATCTTAATTCTGCCTCAACAATCTTCCACATTTTGGATCAGTCATGTCATGGCCATATGATATCAATGCCACTCTCAGGATAAACAGGCTAGATATTAAAAGAAAAAAGAAACTCTACAATTCAATGCATATATCAGATGTGAAAGATGTGTGTGCGTATGTAAGTTTGTGCGTTGGTGTGTATGTATATGTGTGTGTGTGTTTTAAATAGACTCCTGTATAAAAATAACCCTCTGGAAAATGCAATGAGCATGTATTACATTGAACAAACAAAACCACATGTACATTTCGATTGTTTTATATGCCCAGATGACATGATTCATTATTACAATCTGTGAGATGACCATATTTTCCTTTTTGAAGAGAGTCCTACTCGAATATTCTGTCTAAAAATACAAAAGTTTTCATTCCTTCCTTCCTTCCTTCCTCCCTCCCTCCCTTCCTCCCTCCCTTCCTCCCTCCCTCCCTCCCTTCCTTCCTTCTTTTCCTTCCCTTCCTTTCCTTCTTTCCTCCCTCCCTCCCTCCCTCCCTTCCTCCTCCCTTCCTTCCTGCCTTTCCGCCTTCCCACCTTCCTGTCGTAAACAACTACTGCCTTTTCCAAAGTCAGGTGGGAATCACAAAATTCTATTAGAGAAATAAATGAATACAGCTAAATATATGTTCTTTCCATTGAGGAACCATGTGCATTACATCTACCATATGTTGGGCATCATCTTTGCTCTTAAAGGTGGGTGGAGGTAAGGATGAAGCTAACCCCCAATTACAGTGTGATAAGTGTTATAACAAACACCAGTAGATATGGAAGGGGACTCTCTCTTCCAAGGATGCTGTCTTCAACCTCAGGACAATGCCGGAGATAGTATTAGTAAACCAAGCCAACAGCTGCTGAGCGTGTCTTCAGGCTAAGCATGGTATTAAACATTTTGCACTCATTACTTCATTTAAAATCATAGAGAAAAGTCACAGAGAAAAATAGTGGCTAAGATGTTTAATCTGGCAGTAATCCTATCTGTACTGAAATCCAAGCAGCACTAAAGTATTTAAATGTCAACTAATGTCATGTAAAAAAAAGATAAATAGGCACAACTCTTTGATATGTTTCTCTTCTACTTCTTCCAGACTGATTTTGGAACACCCAACCAGCTTTATATGTTTAATATTCAGGCTAAATTGCCCATATTAGGAGGATGCCACAATTCTTGTGATTCATTTGGAAATTGCAACAGTAGCATTGGGAAACTTGAACTGGGAATAGTGAAATTGGGAAACTTGAATTGATAGGAGTCGGGATGATTTTGGCTGCTGAGAGGAAAGTCCTTATGTAGAGTGTCCTGGATCTATGTAGAAGACAGTGGTGACACTTAACATACAAAATTGAAGATGAATACATTTTTCATTTTCCTAATGACGTCACTGTGTCAAGCAACCTATTTATAAAGGAATCATCAGAATGTCTCACCTTTCCATAAGTACTATGAAAACATGAGGACCGAGGGCTCTCACATATAAACACCAAGAGCTTTGTTCAACTCTCACCCCATAGATCATGGTGGACTTTCTCTGTATCCCATCTTTCCTTTCCTCTCCTGTCAATCTTGGAACATAATCCTAACCCTCTAATGTTTGAAGCATCCCCAGGCAGAGCTTAGAGTATTTAGGTCTCAGTTCTTTGGTTGTTTTTCTCTTAAGTGCCGTTTTCTCTTGAGTGTCTGTTTTATTTCTAATACAGGGTGTGAACTCCCTTAGTCCATGTTTGATTTCATTCCTGAAAACAAATTTCTCTTTTGCATGCTCTTCAAAAATGCACCTAAATCTTGAAATTAATCTAATCCTGCCTTTGTGAGATCACAACCATAAGTAATTTACTGAGTATGCTGTCCCCTTGAGGAAGAGCACACAAAGCCCCTGGTTCCTCCCCTACATGGGAAAGATAATGGTCTCTTCACCAGTGAAGTGTCCCTGTGATGCCCTGAGAACAGTAAGTGCTCAGTTAATGTTAGCTCTTGTTGTTTTTTTTAAGATTTATTTATTTATGCATACAAGAGCTGGGGTGTAGGCCAGAGGTGGGGGAGAGGTGGTAAGAGGATTCACCAGAGACAGAGGGGGGAGCAGAACAGGCGGATTGATTGAGGGGAGCAGCAGGTGAGACAGGAGAGGTCTGCTGCGCCATGTGGGAAGCTCCCTGGCCGGGGATCAAACCGGTGCTGCCATGGCTGTGGATAGCTCCACAGTGCTGAGACTTAGCCCGTTGCAAAACCGGGGAGGTTCCTAATGTTAGCTCTTTTCATGATGACAACTCATGAGGCAGAAATGATTATTATAGATTTGGAAGACAAAGAAACTAAATCTCTGAGGTTTAAATAACCAGATCAAGAACACAATAAGGACTGACTTCAGAGCTTTAAAGACTGAAATAACTGAGGTGAGTCCTGATTGTGTGCATACAGTTTATTTTTTTATTATTTTTTTGTACAAGTAACATTGGTTATGACACTGTAAACAATTTAGAGGTATAGGATCACCCCCTCAGCTAGATGTTATCCCACCACACCAACCACCGAGACATCCAGAGTCCACCACAGCCCACGGTGCCCTCTCCCTACTCTGTTCTCCCCCCCGCCTTCCCCGCTGGGAGCCTCAATTCTAAAGTGAGATTTCTATGGTTTTATTTATCTGACCTTTTGTTTCTCTATATTGTACATATAAATGATGCCACTGTTACTTGTCTTTCTCCTTCTGACTTATTTTGTTTCACATAATCACCTCCAGTTCCACCCATCTTGTTGCAAATAACAAGAGCTTATCTTTTTTATATAAATTTTATAATGTGCTGAGGAAAAATAAAGGCTAAAGTTAGAAAAACAGTTTTCACTGTTACATTCAGTATTATCTGCTATTTTCTGTATATTATAATTTAATACATACTACTTATGAAAGGCTATATACTTACACTGTCTAACATAACACAACATATTACAATTCATTATTTAGATACTTTGTAGAGTACGTTATGATCTGTTGTGTTATATTCAGAATATTATGATGGTGTTTTATTCTCAAGTTAAAGTATTAGGCTCTTTTTATAAATAATCAGATCTTATCTTCATGAGTTAGGGAGACAATGAACCCAGTTCATCATTCCTTAATATTTTTTATTCAATAAACATGTATTAATCTTAACTGGACAGTGATATTGACACAATGGAGATTCACAATTGAAATAAAAATCAAATAAAACATATAGACCTTCCCTGCATTCAGGGAGATGACTTTCATTATAACCCAATCAGGCCGTTTGCGTGCTAAGTTTGTACAGCCCTGCAAAGAAGTTCTTCATCTATAGCAGGAGACCCAGCAGTCAGCCCAGGAAGCCCTGAGGACTGTAATTGGCTAGTTTATTCAGTCAAGGATTCCTGAATTTCTATTATAAGTCTCACTCTTGTTGAGGTTCTGGATGTAAGTCCTGTGAACGAAACGCGACCCAATTCTCAGTCCCAGTGTTCACTCAATGATAGATCAATTTCGTGAAGATTCTGGAATAGCTGACAATGCCTCTCCTTATCCTCTTCTCTCAGTCCCATTTAATTTAATGAGAAATAGTCTCAATAGAACTTCAGCAGAGCAAAGCAACAAAACAACCTGGGAAACTTTGTTAATTGGGTTGATTTAGGTCAATGTTCTCTAACACAGCAAACATTACCCTAAGGAGTCCCTAATTAGGAAGAGCCTGAAGCCCACCAAGAGTGTCAGCTCCCCCTTCGTGTCCTCTGGGGGAATGGGCACCCTGATGCTGCTGGGAGAGGGTCACATCACTAATTCCAGCATCACACCTAAAGCATCCAAGCTCACTCTGCACACAACCAATTCTCAGACTTTCTTTTTATCTTTATATCTTTCATTAAAATTCTGAAAGTCTCATTCTATACCTTTGCCTTAGCTCACTCAGTACAGGACTCTAAAGCTCTTCACTTACAAAGAACCTTGATTTTCTTATTTTAATAATTGCCCACATGAACAAAAAATAAATCTGGATATTGTCACTTGGGTGACAGTAACTCAGAGAAAGTTTTTGAATGTACAGTCCCAAGTATTTCCTTGAAGAACATCTTCACAGAATCAGAAAAAAAAAATTCAATGACAGTATTAAGATTGAACAGATTCTTTGTATTGTCAGTTTTCAGGAAATTGAACCAATTCAGGCCCAACTCTCTAAAATTCTGAGTATTGATGTTCTAATTTATAAAAAAGTTCAATTGCCTTGCCAACTTCCTAGAATTGTAGTGGAAGGTCCTATTACATAAGGCTGCATTTGGAAAACTACAGTAAAATATATAAATCACTATAATGTCCCTTTAAATTTTCAGATGCTACTGTTTTGCTGCCTGTCACTTTCAAAGCAGTAGGGCATGGCAGGGAAAATATTACTTTATGAATTAAAAACCTAGGAGAATTGCGTTTTGGTTTGGGCTTACCACAAAATAGCTGATTGATCTTAGAATAAGGTACGTAATCTTCTCTGAGTCTGCTTCTCCCTCTTTATGAGAGGACCTGACTACATCATTTCCAAGTTCATTTCATGAATAAAAATCAGTGTTTCCAGGATCATTTGTTAATTCAATTCACATTTGCTGTGCATTTAATGTACTCAGCACAATCCTAGTTCCTGTGGAACAGGGTGGGGAAAAGTGGAAAAAAATTGAGAAAAATACAACTGAAAGGTAGGACAAGATTATTAATCAACTAGGCAATAAATGTATGGCAATATTTGAGAAAAGTTATCAGTCTGGGGTATAGTATGAAAACAAGATTAGGCATGAGCAAGATATATCTTCTGGGTGGTCAGAAAAGTCATGGCAAATTTTTGCTTGAAAAACAGAAAAACATACATTATGATTTTTCTGACAACCCAATACAATAGAATAGGGGTGCAGCCTTAGGCAAGTATCCTTTCTATATCTCCATTTTCTCATGTCAAAAATGAAGATTGTGCGGTCATGAAATGATCTCCATGCCCCTGCCATGAAGTCTGATGTAGCCCTCGGATACTCCCTTATGCAAGGTCTTGAGGAAAAAGAGGGTCACGTGGCTATGTTGGGGAAATAAATCCAGGGAGCACACAGCCTGCGTTGCTGAGAGAGTCCCCATCCATGCCTGTTGCCTTCCTACGTATCAATATCAACAAAAGCACTTCCCTCTCCCAGTCTCACTCTCTGCAGTACTCCAGCTCACCATCATGGTCCTCATCCTCAGGGACATACACACACGTGGTAAGACGAGATGCTCAACAGTATGCGCCAGGGAAGGGACAGGCCTACATCACTCCTCAGAAGTGAGTTACCAAGCGGCGTTGTGTGGTTAGCAAAGTCTTCCTCAGGGACTTGGGTCAGAATTTAAACCTAGGGTCTCCCTGGTGGTGCAAAGGGTTCAGTATCAGCACTATGAAGCTATCAGCAGCCACTGCAACATGAGTTCAATCCCTGGCCAGGGAGCTTCCCACATGGTGTAGCACACCTCTTCTGTCTTGCGCGGCTCCCCTCAGCAGTGTATTTCAGTAGATCCGCCTGTTCTGCTCCCCACTCTGTCTCTGGTGAATCCTTTCACCGCCCCCACACCTCTGACCTACACCCCAGTTCTTCTATGCATAAATAAATAAAACTTAAATCTTTAAAAAATAAAAGAATTTAAACCTAGAAGTTGAAGTGGCAGGGGGAGGGGATTCACCATCACCTATATACTTTATTAAACTTCAAATTGCTTCCCAGGTAACCCATATTTTCATTACAGAGCAGTGTTTAAGCATTTTGCTCTCAATGCCATAGTTAACATTATCATCCGCAAATCTATACTAGCCTTCTTCCTTTCCTGCTGTCAACAAATCCAATTGTTTCTCTTTTTTTCTTCTTTTTTTATATTCTTTACATTACTTTGCATTCCCCGTAGGTTTCCCACCACCAATTCACCCGTGAACCATCACCATAGTCCCTTGTGCTCTTTTCTCCCCCTTCCCTGTAGAATGTCTCTTATTTATGGTTGCCTGCCAGTTTCTGTTTAGTTTTGTGTCTTATTTCTCCTTCTGATCTCTTATTTGTCTCCCTTATATTCCTCCTATAAGTGAAACCATGCTCAGCAAAACAAACCCGACTGTTTCAATGGGCCCTTCATCCTAGGTCAAGGGTCACAAAGATATTGTCTATGTGATGCAGATCTACTTATGTCCTGGATGACGAAACTCAGGAGTCTTCTGGGCTCCACCTTCAACACACCAGTCTTCCTGCTTTACATTTTCTTTTGGAAAACATCCATCATCCCTAACCTTTGCTAGAATTGACTCCAAAGCTAGGTTTTGAGTAATTGTATTGAGTCATGACACTTCTGAAAATCAAGCCCTTCTTTCCAACAAGCAGATAAAATCATTCAGATATCTTTCCCTTAGACTCTGGAACTCAATATCTTTAAAAGGACTAATCTAATATTTGCCTTATCCAAGTGCCAGTAGTTATTTAAATGTTTCTATTAAGAGCTAGGACTATGTCTTAATCGGCAGGATCTTGTCTAGTATCTGACAGAGCCCAACAAATATGGATGAATTAATATGACTTGCTTTTTTCCCAGCTCTAGCATTTGCCCCCTGCCAACTCTTCTTATTTTTGCCTCTCAATAGAGAAGACAGGTACCCCCAGGATTCCAAATGTAATTTAAACTTTGTCTTTATGCAATAGAGAGAATATTCACTCTCCAGGGAGCTCAACAGAGAACCATCACTTGTTCGATTTTCAGCAATCAAGCTAACTCAGAATGGAGAGGATCTCAATTCCATCCCCCTTCCCTGCCTTTTTAGCATCTTAGTCTACATGAGTCTTTAGAGCCTGCCTTTTCCTCTCTCACTCCCCCCTCCTGCCACTGACTGTCGACTGACCTCCCTTTTGCTTTTCCTCCATCTGCTTCACAAAATCATTCCACTTCTATTTTCATCTTTGCTTTCCAGCATCTAAACTGCTGAAGCTGTGACCTTTCAAGCAAATGTAGCAATGGTATCAGCATATCTTCTGATTGAAAAATCAAAACTGAGCCCATACATGGCATAATTATTCTCTGTGCGCAGGAGTTGTGTCTGCACTTGCAGAAGACAGATAATTGGATTTCAGATGACTGATAAAAATATTCACATTCCACCTGAGCCCCAGTGGTTTCACCCCCTCCACTGGAACCCCAGAGAAACTTGAAATTTCAACGCTTCCATGGCTCTTATCCTCACCCATCTGGCTTCTAGGTGCTGCTTGTTCTATCTCCTGGAGCTCTCTAGGCCAGCTCTTCATCTTTTCCCCAGTGCTCTTTGTTCTGCTCCAATACTGGCCACCACTGTGATTCCTGCAGCCACTTATGCCAACTGCCCTTTTTGCCACTGACCCTTCTTTCCTCCACCTCCCATAGTTACCAACGTTGCCACAAAACCTCTTGGTTGTTTGCCTGCAAATGTTGTCAATGAGCATTCCTAACCCAGATCACTTCTTTCAAAATTTACATGTGTTACCAACATTGAAAAACCAGGTGACGTTTCATTAAAATGAGTTTTCCTACTTGATAGTTTGAGCTTTACCAGACCGCCATCCCCACATGGCCATAAGCCACTGGAGCGAAGTGGCAGCTGCCCCCACAATGAAAGGACCGGAACTGCCCCATTTGCCAGAGTCTTCCCCACTCACTATTTGCTTTGAGGTCACATGAGGCGGGGCCATTGACCACAAACTGGGATTGCCCAGAGACACGTCACTAATTCATAGAACCTGGCTGCTTCCTGGGGACTTATTCACCAGTGACCTTGTATTATGATGCTCACCAGAAGTAGGGATACCCAGAAAACACTAGAAAATGCTTAGAGCTACATCTGAGGGCCCCTCTCACACAAATAGGACTTCACTTTATTTGAAGACTTTGGTAGAAGGATATAAAGTTAGAAGTTGCCATTTTCACAGACATTGTAGTGAACATCTTACCAGGTTTTATCAATTTCTCACATCTATAATTGGATATTTGGAGCATAAAGGAAGAACAGAAAAGAAAAATGGCTGACAAAAAGGTTTAATTTCTTGCTAACTTTGAGAAGCTCTGTTCTTGTCATTACTTTCTTGAATGATTACTAGCATAAGGGGAAAAATGAGTGTCTCAGAGTTCTCTAAAATGGAATTGAACTTAAAACTTTAGTGACCCAATTTCTACCTCATTTCATTCCCTAGCTCTGTAGAGTGTTAGTAGAAATTATGATTTTGCAGTGAATAAAGGACTCAACTCAAAAGGTTGGTTATAAAATTATTAATTTTAGAAATATATTAGTATTTTAATAGATACCCTAGTTTATTAGAATGTGACATTAAAATAAAGTTAAAAGTAAGTTAACTCACTATCACTCTTAATTGATTATACTTCTATTAGCATTCTTCTTAAGCAAATTTTAATACAATTTCAAAATTTTTCACATAAATCAGAAGTGAATCATTTTTTTCTTCCAGTAATAGCATTTGGAATATCCTCTTAATGATAGTTTTAAGATACTTTAATTGCCTAAAGTTATTATAGCTAATAATTGAAACCAAGAATATTCTAAACCATACTTTTACACATTATCTGTAGTTTATTGGACTGACATTAGAAAGTACTGGAAATTTAGAAAAACAAATACCATATTACAATGAAACCATGCAGGAGTTGAGAAATACAGACAGTATTGTATAGAATCATCCAGTCTCTTATAAGCAACTCTCAAAACAACATCAGACAGAGGGAAGATTCTGGAAGATTCTGTTCTTGGAAAGGAGAACCTTACCAGATATCAGGTATAAGACCAAAACCTGCTGAGGTAAGCAAAACCTCAACATGAACACAAATAACCTCCTAAGAAAATCCAGTCATCCTAGTGTACACAGACAAAACACAGGAGATTTTTTTTTTCTTTTTTGCAAGCACATGGAATAATTGACAGGCATTTGACTCAACTGTATCCTTGGCCTGGCCTGTAGTCCTTTTGAGGACAAATTCCCTTTCCATTATTGACTTTTATGGTGGCATTAGACTGCATACTTTCTTTAGTGCTTCATTTTTCTAAAGATTCATCTTCAGAACTTTATTCTTGCAGCTAGAGAATTCAACTATCAATTTATGTCTGGAGGAAGTTTAAGAAATGCAAGCAAAATCAAACAGAAAGTTCACGTTTCAAATACCAGAGAGCTTTGTCAAGAATTTAGAAGGATTTAAGATGTTTCCAATTTAAGATAACAATTTTTGGTAAGTTATTTAATTTTTTCCTATTCCTCACTAGCAGATTATGATTACCTTATATCACCTAAATATGCTCAAAGAGAAATCATGAATTTAAACTGAAATTTTATAAGAACCCCAGTGATATTTAAGACAATTGGCTACCATACATACTCTCAAATTTCTACAGAAAATCAAAAATAATCACAGAAATATTTTGTATTCTTAAGGGAAGTTTATGTCTCATATATTAAGAAAGATAACCCACAGGCACAATAATAATCACAATCACACTCTCGTAGTCAAACAGCTACAGAGACAAAGATAAAGTTGTGGATATAGTTATACAGATAGTTCGAGACATACAGATACAGCTACAGAGACACATAGAGTTGTATTTATAACTGTAGATATAACAGTAGTTATAAACACGACAGAAGCATGAATATAGCTCTGGGAATGGGCTAATGTCACAGTCTACAATGATCCTTTTGTTTTGCGCTATTATAGAGCTGACTATTTTTTTCTCTGTATGGAGTATTCTGATAGTCTCTTCTTAACCCCAAAGCTGTCCATCCTCCCACTCAGCCAGCTAACACCTTCTGTAGCTCTCAGTACTACAAACAACACCTGTATTTTACAGTGTCGCACAACTTTCAGCGAATCAAAATCGGAGCAAATACTATAGATTGAACATTTTGTCATCAATTATTCAAGTTGTAAAACCCCAAAATTTATCTTCTCTCTTCAATAGTTATGCATTTTCATTTTAGCTATGCTTCTCATATTGCAAATGTTACAAAGAAGAACTTATTTTCTCAAAAGTTTGTTTCAAGTATAACTATAGGGTGGAATTTAACAAAATTCACTGGTTTCGAGAGCTAGCAGATTTTGTGGAGTTTATACAATCATTCAAGTTGAAAAATCAAATTAAACCTTTAAATCAATCTTAACTCTTTTTTTCTTTTTTGTCAATTCATACCTAACTCATTAGCAAATTTCTTTGTCTCAACTTTTGGAATATGCCCAGAAGAACCTACTTTCATCACCCGCACTACTATTAACTCTGCCTTCCATCTGGCCTTTCTTCTTCCACTTGTCACAAACAAACAACTGCCTAAGAGATTATTTAAAATGTAGGTCAGCTCATGTACCTTTCTGTTCAAAGATCCTCATGTCATTTTTCATCCTACTCAGAATAGAATCCTATCTTCAGCTTGGCATGCTTGATCTGGCCCTCAGTCTCTCTTCTGTCATCCTCTCTCTCCCCTCTCCCTGCCTGCTCTAACTTTAATTAATTCTTGCTGCTCCCTGACAAGACAAGAGGCAACCTAACCTCAAACCTCTTATCATCGGTTCCCTCTACAGTGAAGTCGCCTCTTCTCCCAGTGGATTGTGTGCTCTTGTTATTTAGGTCCAGATGTCACCCCATCTGCAAGGTCTCTCTGAATACCTAACTCAAACTAGCATTTCTACCATCACCATCTGTTAGTTAGGGCTGCTTTCTCTCTCTCCTTAGAAAGAGTTTAACGTCTACAGCAACTACCATGGCCATATCCATGTCTGGGCGACAGAGACAGAATGGACACTATACCAGGACCTCACGAATTTATTCAATGATGCATGTACTGTTCATCTGCAACAGACAAATCCTAACTTCTGCTGATAAAAATAGTGATGAATAGTGATTAAAAAGTAAAAATTTGGCCTAAGATACATTAAATTTGAATCAAGTAAGATATGCATAAATAACTAAAATATGGTCAGATACTGATAATTGTTATGGAGAAAAAAAAACAGGGAAGGGAATTGGGGATATAGAGAGGACAGAATGGAGCAATGGGGTTTCCGCTGTCAACAGAACAAGCAGGGAAGGCTTTGTTGAGTAGGTGAATAAGGACTGCATTTGTCTTGATCAATACTGCCCTGCTGGCATGTGTTCAATAAAGAACTTGTTGAACGACTGACAAATGAAATTAAGACAGAATTAAGTCCTTTAAGTGATTTGTTTCCATTTTGGTATTGTCAGTATCTATAGTACCACATTACCACCACCACCACCTTTGCAATGCCTATTGCAGGGATCTGTTTTGATAGTTTATACTGTCGGTACCTGTTTTGACAGTACCACTAAAATATTGTTATTCTATGAAGAAAAATTAGTATTCTTTTGCAAAGATAACCGAGAGTCAACTTCATATCTTTAGTTACCAGCTCTTAATAATGTTATCCACATATATGACTTATGAACTTCACAGATTAAATCCTTTTTGTTTCGCAAATGGTCTATTTCAAAATGTTATAGCAAAACTATTTTAAGTATTCTTGAGTGCAAAAGATAGTACTAGTTCCACTTCCTTCCTGAGAAATGGGATGTGATGTATACCTGAACAATCAAATATGCACAATCCCCTGTCAATTTAAATTTGTTCATAAGTGTTATTTTAACAAAGATAATGAGTATCCTACTGTTATTTTTGATATACAGATGGGGAGGAAGCATGTCACTTTTCCTTTCTGAATCAAAAAAAAAGGAAGGAATGAGATAAACTTAAGGATGTCAAAATCCGCAGCATGGGAAAAGAACAGGTCAGTCTAAAAAGAAAGCACTAGCTTGCAGCGTTGAGACCAAGCAAAAGGAAGTGAGAGCAGGAGAGGGCAAGGGTGAATAGAGAGAGGAAGAACCTTCATGATTTCATTTGCATGCCTAGATACAACCATACCTGAAGCTATGGCCACATTTCCACTTGTTCTTTTAATTTGAAATTGGTCTCTGAGATTTGTGACTAAAGCTTACATGTGAACACATTTATAAAATAAAGAACCTATTTATCATGTGTCTCAGTTTTTATTTGCCAATGCAAATATTAAACTACAATTCTATGTTTCTATCAACATGCAATTAGTTTTTGATTTTGCTTTAACATATTTGTAGAAGATAGATAGTACATATTTCTTTCATGGCTAGAAATATAATAATTCTGTGAAACTTTGACTAACAATGACTTTGCTACATGACTCACATGAGATGAATATTTACATACTCCCATAGGCTCCAACTGTTGGCGTATAATAATCCAAAGACAGTTTATAGACTTCAGCTGCTTCCTCACTATGAAGTAGAGCTAAGCTGTTTAAATTCTGTTCATGCTGCTTCTTACTTACTTTCCATGGATAATCCTGCAATTTATTCTACAAAAACCCAAAGGTTCTCATATATTTATAAGCAAGGCACACATACTATGTAATAAAGAATTATTTTATTTGCTATCAAGAATACTCAATATAATCATTTCATTTTATCTCTGCCGCCTATGCATTTCCATAATCACCTTTCTAGAACAATTCATTTTTGCATGTGTGTTTTAAGAAAGACAACCAATGATGTGGTAGAATCCCAGGTGATTAAGCAATGAGAATATACTAATTTATGTCTCTAGTATCCACACTGCCAGCCTGGAAATCCCAGGATTTCTCCATCGACTAGACATCTGTCACACATGCTCAAGCCTGGGTTGCCAGGAAATAGAAGTATCAGAAACAGCAATATGGTTGTTTTTTGTTTGTTTGTTTGTTTTTTAAGATTTATTTTTTATTTATACATACAAGCTGGGGTACAGGCCAGAGGCGTGGGGCGGCGAGAGGGTTCACCAGAGACAGAGCGGGTAGCAGAACAGGCAGATCAGAAATACACTGCTGAGGGGAGCAGCGGGCGAGGCAGGAGAGGTCTGCAGCGCCATGTGGGATTCTCCCTGGCCGGGCGTTGAACTCGCGTCACCGCTGCAGACAGCTCCACAGCACAGCGCTCAACAGCTTTGCCACCAGGGAGGCCCAGCAATATGGTTTTTAATAGATGAGGGACGAGTAACATTTCCTTCCCACTCTCAAACATCTACTTTTATCCAGTGTTAAAAAAAAAAAAAATAGAGACCATGACTAGATGTCAACATTTGTCAAAAGGGAGTTCCTAGAATCCCTTGCACTGAGCCCCAAGTCCTTACAGCAAAGATCCAAAGCCCCAAGAAAATAAGTTCACAAAAGCAATTTTAATTACCTTGCAATGAGAGAAGACAGAGAGAGAAGGTCGACTAGAGAACATAAATTCAAGGGCTCATTTCTCCACAGGATGCGCCCAGGCAGTAAGCTGCTCACGTTGGCACATCCCACTTTCTAATGCCCTGGCTTTTCACAAGGTGATGTTAGTAACTGGGTGACTGAAATAAACTCTAAAAAAAAAATCAGCATTTAGGAATGGAACTACATATGTTATCCCTTCTTGTTAATTTTTCTGCAGTCTCATATTTCTACAATTTAAGTCACCTATAAAAGAAGCACTTATTCATGAGAAGAGAGGAAAAAAATCCCATTTAATGAATTTATTTTCTGGATAATGATTTATCTGTTTGACTTCTGAAAGGAGGAGCCTCATACACACACATACACACATACACACACACACACACACAACACATACACACACACACCAATGGATAACTCAATGCTCTCTTCACTTATCGAGACACTTACTCTCCATGATCATTTCTATCAAAAACAAAAACAAAAAAAGGGAGAGAGAGGGGGAGGAAGGGAGAAGATAAGGAGGGAAGGAGGAAGGGAAAGAAGGAAAGAAGGAAGAGTGGAAGGAGAAAGGAAAAGAAAAAGAAGAGAAAAGCTCAAAGAAAAAGATCCAACTCAAACTCATAACTTGATTGATCAGTTACTGAATTTAACATCTAAACATGACAAATGAAACTTTTAAAACTCCTAGAAAGGTTTCGATTACACAGACACACCAAAGACCTATTAAGCATCTACCGATAAAGTGACTTTGACAAACAATGTAAAGTGAATCCCAACACAAAAATAAATGCCACGAGACTGGGAGAATTGTTTCTGAACTGATCGCACAGTTGCAGTGTGTTTTTAAATAAAGCTTGCAGAGTTACATTCCTGAGGCTTGGTAATTGAAATAATTTGCTCTTCTACATGTATAAATACATACTGTTAATCAGCAGCTTAAATTGAAATTGGTACAAATAACATGAACTGAGACTTTGTTTGCAAATCATCTCAGGATTCAGGCAAATCACAGCAAGTCTTTCCCATTAGCACCACTAATTGAAATTTGTTATATAAAATTGCTTTCTTCCTCATTCCCTGAGGGGAACCAGGGTCAAACCATATGCTGTGTGCTCAGCGGGGAGAGAAGGAGGCAGTTCCATGACCATAAATAAGCCTGTTGTTCTTTGCCATTTTAGGATGGAGGATTTCTACAATCATTTAAACAACATAGACGCCCCCCAAACAGAGCTACGTCTTGCCGTGGGAGACCAGGAACACTAGGAAAATCGGGAATCTCCTGTTTTAGAAGTGAACACTACGGATCAAGCATGGATCTAGGATCTAGAAGGATCTAGGAGGGCTCAGAGAAACTAGGAAGGGAACAATCAGGCTGCCTCTCTTCATATACCACAACCAAAGCATACTGTTGAGAAATACTGGCCAAACGGCATTGCTGTTTCAGAAAGAGTGATAATTCCATCTAATTCTTTGCATGCATATAGCTCAGCCTGGAACCCTTTATTACAGTGCTAATTTGTATCAGAATTATTTAAGTATGTGTCCTTCTTCCTCACCATATTATATTAAGAACTATAATCTCAACCATAATCTGCCAGAATATATTGCAAACATTAGATGTAACAGACTGTTGAACTACATGTAATGAATTTAGTGCCACTATATCTACAGTAGGTGGGGGAGGGGGGTGGTTCTTTAGATAACCAACCCATCTGGAAGTAGGAAAGGTTGTTACCTTTTATTTAAAAAATATTACCTGGAGTAGGGGTTGTAGAGAGCAGGCATACTAACTTCCATCTCACAAATTCCTCATGTAAATCGCTAGAATCAGAGTTCTTTCGCAAATTCCCTTCCACCATACCTTGCTTCAAAATACAACGATCCTTGCCAAAAAGAAAGAAATCGAACCTTAACTTACGACAGACACCTGCTAGGTGTCTGCCTTGCACCTCTGGGGGTCTGAGAATGTGAAGCCCTCACTCCCTCCCCATCTGGTATCTCCTCACATTTGTCCCCCCTTAAATAATCACAGCACTTCTGACATTTGGGGAGATGGCTCCTAGTGGACAAGTCTCACGGATTCCTTTGGCTTCCAACTAGAATAAACTCCTTTGTAAAAGAACATTGTCATGGATCAGAGTTTGGCTTCCTGGGCAACGAGCAAAAGACCTGGTTTGGTCACTTACAAAAGCAAGAATATAGCAACTGCATAAGGCATTTGGAGTACCTGGCTCAGTTACCCAGTAAGTGCTTATCATTATGATCATTACTGCCTTTAATTCCATTTCCTCAAGGAAACACAAATGTGCTGAGATCCTTAACAAACAGGTAATTGGCCATGAGTGGGGGATAATGAGAATCCATCTCGAAACACATTCTAGGGAATTTAGTTTGGGAAATACCTACAAAAGCAGAGTGGTGTAGAGTAAGAGTAAGAGGACCCACTTCCGGGTCCCAGCACACAGAGACATAAAGAAAAATGTTCTCTGTCAACTGAAACCTCTCTCCTTGCCCAGCTATTTATACAACAGGTTGACGGCAAAAGAAATACTTGTTAAAATGTTCTTACTAGAACAAGTGGGAGTTTCAAAAAAAAATCTGAGAAGAAACAACTCTTCACTTCCTCAAAGCACTGAAAACCCTAAAAAATAAGTGTCCCACGTATTCCAGTCTTCTGGGGTCTGTATTATCCCAGCAACGTGACCTCAGTCTCTAGCCTGGCTGCTTGGCATGGTCAGAACTGCAGCTGTTACTGCTGAGCAGTCCTGAGAGAGGGCACCTACATTTTCTTGTCATTTTTAGCCCCAGGTTCTTTCTCCCAGCAAGATCCTCATTGACTCTGCCCCCTCCTCTCTGCCAGTCCCAGTATGGAGTGTTCTTCATTCCCCAGAACCCTTGCAATACAGTGATCCCTGAAGACTGCAAGCAATGTGGGGAGCAGAACTCAAAACCAGAAACACTGGTTTTCTTTCACACATTCACATTCCTCAATTTTCCCTCCTTGGAGACTTTTCTTTCACTGTGCCTTCCCCTCCCTAAACCTCTGGCTAATGCCTTGGATTATTAATCCTTTAATGTCCCTGCTGCTCCATTATTTCCTCCCAAGTCCCAGAGCCCCAAACTTGTTTTGACTGTCAGAGATCAGTCTATGGTAACCTTGCCCAGCACTTTACTATGAAAAGGTCTTTCTCTCTTATCCTCTCCCTTTTTGACTAGAGTGTGGGATTTAACTCTGTGGGAAGCGAGGGTCCTTTAGGTATTTGTATAAAGGAAAGTACATCTTTCCTCATGTACAATTTATGTTTCTCTTGTAGGGCAGAGAGCACAAGTAAAAAAAAATGCCTACAGAGTATCTCTAAACACAGATGCAGATGGAGAGAGCAGACTTAGAAGAGATGGAAATGGAATTGGAGATGTAGTTTCCTGCACACACATGCTTACACTCACACTCACACTGAACAGGCACACACAAGATAACTAGTTTAAGGAAATGGGCTGTTTGAGAGAACCACCTAGTCTGAAGGTGATAAAAAATGAAATGAAGCCTATTAAAATTTTTAAGAGTGGGACCTCCCTGGTGGAGCACAGGGTTAAGTGCAGTGCTCTGGAGCTGTCAGCACCTGCGGTGTGCAAGTCTGATGCCCGCCTGGGAGGATTCCCACATGACGTGGCAGACCTCTCCTGTCTGGCCCGCTGCTCACCTCCGCAATATATTTCCGTTGATCTGCCTGTTCTGCTCCCCGCTCTATCTCTGGTGAACCCTCTCGCCGCCCCACACCTCTGGCCTACACCCCTGCTTGTATGCAAAATTAAATAAATCTTTAAAAATAAAGGTGCATTGGAACAAAAATGGATGGACTCAGGCAGCACCAAGCCAAGAGGGGTAAGAAACATCCCAGCGACAGGAGCTTGAGAACTGACTTATCCAGAATAGGAGGAAGCAAAGTGATAGGCTAGAACTTAAAACCGACTTGCCTGCTTGTGATTGGTTATCCTTAGGCTTTGATTTTGTAGCTCACAGGTTTGGATTTGGGGTTAACTCCATTAGATCTACCTTATTATAATGGCTGCTTGGTTTAATTAATTTAACACAGGGTTTAAATGAAAAAGATAAGATTCCTGGCCGCAGTGTCATCATAAATGTAGTGCATCATAAATGCAGCTGTCAGTAGCCCAGTCTGGTTCACACCTCACATCTACCATGTACCAGCCATGTGTCTTCCAGACAAAGTAGAAGCCTTTCTGGAATTAACTTCCTTATCGGTAAGAGAGGTAAACACATTTCAAATTTGTTCACAGGATTAAGTGAGATGATGCACGTTAGGCAATTATTAAGCTGCAAGGATCAGGGTAAGCATTAGTAAAACAAATACTAGCTAACAAAATCAAAAAGAAATATAAGAACAGAGAAAAAAAAGAAACGATGGGGAAGAAGAAACAGCCATGAGAAATGTGGTGATGCCCTGTATTTTAGTTACAAGCCCCTGGACGCATCTCCATACCTTCAAAAAGGGGGGAGCCATCAGAGCCCAGCTTATCCTGAAAGATTGACACTTCGTTATTATCCACAGTCACACCAGAGGCTAAATATTTCTGAACTGCTCTGTAGCAGTAACAAAAGAATAAAATGTCCTCTAACCCACCTACTTTCTTCCTTCCTCCTGACCTGGACCACTAAAGATGAAAGTGCTTGGGGCTTTCAGGCCCCCTCAGCACCGTGGACCAGCGTCTACTCTATCAAGTTGCTGCCTTTGTCCTGCGGGCTGTTGAATATTTTTATCATCCTCGCTAAAGGCAGGCGTAACTGAGAGTGGCAGAATCAGCAGGCATTTCCACCATTCCAGGTCTGAGCATTCTTGTTCTTCATTCAGGTTTAGCTACAGAATAGTGAAGCAAAGGCTGGTGATCTAGAAACGAGACTATTTTTTGATGTCTTAGAGCACTTGAAGAGGAGAGCATGAGAGAGGAAGAACGGGAAAGACAGAGAAAGATTCAGAAACCATTTGACAACAGTTATCTTAATGGGTATGATAGAACCCTCCTATAATGGAATTGATTACTGTGCTTCTCTCTCTGTCTCACAGAAGATGCAGCTGTAACATCTACTGACTTAATTCCATTCACGAGGATGAGGACTCCTGAAGAGAGAGGGTCCTTAGAGACATGTTTCAAGACTTGTTCAAGTGGTTCTTGGTTGTCAAGTTTCATTATTTCCAACTCAGGGACAAATGTATCAATTTTTTTCTACAAAACCAGTGTAGAACTGCCAGAGAGAAAATGCAACCAATGTAACCTTATTCTTCACTTTGAGATCGTTTCTCAGATTCCACTGGGAAGTAGTCTGGAGCTTAAAACTCAGGCATTCGTGATTTCAAATATGCTTCACTAGGCTATATATTCACATGAAGATTCATAGATATCATTAGAGAAAATTTCTAGAACAGGATCCACCACTTTATATGTGACTTTTTACTGTTGCTTTGCAAAATATGGCAGAATTCAGAAGAAAGTGAGAACCGCATTTTGTCCGTAAAGGGCTAATTCTTTGAGTGTTTAAACCTTTAATTAACTTATCCAACAAAGAGGGGAGTCTTCTAGGTGTAAGATGATATGCACTTGAAGTGAACTTGACTGTGATTACAAAGGTTTCCTCTCATCAAAGGAAGAGATACTACACCAGAAGAGGCACCACTCAGCCAAGGTTGCAGACACAGAATCCTAAAAGGGCCTCTACTCTGTGTCCACCAGAGACATCACTCATCAATTACAGGGCTCTTTTCTGCTGATTCCCAGCTACCAGGCAAGGGTTATCATGCCATTAGAATTAAAGGAAATGAAAATGACTGGGCCTCTGAGAGCCAGCTAATGCCTCTCGAACAATTACTCCTGTGCCTGGCACAACATAATCACTAAAAAAAATTTGGTGACTGAATAATTGACCGAATGACGCTGGAAGTCTGAATTATTCTGCTGCATGACATTCTAAGACCAAGCATTTAGCAAACTCTCTTTGGATACAGAAGCAGCCTTCCCCTCCACAACAAAATTATAAATAAGACCCAAAGGAATCCCTTGGGAAAAGCACCCTGTCACAAAAATATGTCCTGAAGTGAATTCTGTAAACAGATCAATACAAAATTTTAAAAGAATAGATCTTGCAGGAGTAGTCAATGGTAGCTGAGGGAAAGACTCTACAGCCTCCACAACAACAAAGGACATTTATCTTTGAACAGATTACCCAGCCATTTAAGGAAAATAAATAAGGCTGAGACCTAGTGTCAGTAGAAATTTCTACCTCCTCAGGCATTACTTCCCTGGGCTCTCACCAGTCACCCACTTGCTAAGCCTCTGTGTGTCCTGAAGGCTGGCTAGGTCCAGCCCAGTCCTTCCATGTCGCTCTCCCTTCACCCCAAGAGATGGGCATGGCCACAAAAGGAGTGAGCCGGTGTTTGAGAGGGGCCTCCTGAAGGTATTATTTGGTGGACAGTTATAGCTGGTGGTTCTGTCCCGCTGAGGTGCATACACAGCCATGGTGTCTAACTCAGGAATTATTTAACAGACGTGGCTTGCAAATCAGAGTGCCTTCTGGTGAGGGCTCTAATCCTTATGGTGCCTTCCTCGTTGCAAGCCTGAATCTTCTCCCAAATCTATACTGCCCGATCTCTGTCAACCTCTTTATCACCACCCTCCATCATGCTCCACAAGGCTGTGTGTTGAGACTGTTCTACCTGGATCCTGAGCTCTGACTTCGCCGGGTTTGCAGGCTAATGGAAATGGAGGGGCCTTCCACAGAGCAATGAAACTTGGCTGTGCCTCTCTGCAGGCGTGCCCCCAGGAGAGCCTTGGCTCTCTCCAGCTTTGGGTACTGGCTTCCTCCCCTCGCAGTTCATGGGGAAATAATGGTGGCCCATAAGAAGCCGCTTCTTCAGAGGTATGTGGCTACTTCTAAGCGGGTTCCTTCCTGTCTCGGCTTCCATAACTGGACCCATGTATTTGCAAACTGGCTCTTCGTTAAACCTCTCCTGTTTCCTGGCAGGATTCTCACTGATACACGGATAAAACATTTAGCATTTGCTTTTACTGCCTTTTAGTATCTCCCATCTGATTCCAACATGAGTCTATTTTTTTCCCAATACGAAAGAGCATGTTATTTATTTCTTGTGTGCCTGTTTTTAAATACACAAAAGTAGCAGAAGACATAACAGCCACCATACTTCCATTCTACTAAACAGTTCCCAAATAAAGAAAAGAAGAAAGGAAGGGGGGGGCGGGGAGGAAAGAGGGAAAATGCAAAATGAGTACAGGGAAACATAAAGGAAAAAGAAAGTATTCTCCCCCAAAAAGACACACACACGATTGCTCTGAGATCTTCAGAACCGGACGCCAACGCGCGGAGCTCGCTGCACACAGTGTGACGGTGACTCGCGTAAGGAGCTGCGTCATTCGCTCTGCTCTGCAAGCTGCTTCTCCTTAAGTCCCTTCCTTGAGATCAGGAGAGTGTCTGATACTCAGGGGTAGGGTAAGCGTTAAATTCAGCTTAGGATTTGACCTGGTTCTCGAACTCTAACTTCTAGGAAGGGAATGTATTTGAGTGGAGTTTTGACGATAAATCACAATTAAACTTTGTTGAGAACTCTCTATGTGCCAGGCAATGGGGGCCAGCGTGCTCCACTCTCATTTCCATAACTACCTAGCCAGTCATATTTTCTCATTCTCATTTTCAAGATAGCGATCTGCAGTGAGTTGTGATACAAGCCAAGTCACACAGCTAGTAAGTAGATGAGCCAGACTGCAGATTTGGGTCCTTTAGCAGATGTGACATTATCTTTTACAATGGAAGTGGGAGATTCCTAGCCATTAGCATCATTGCAAATGTTGCTGCCTTTTCACTAGGCACAGAGTCACCAGAAGTCCACAGGGACTTAGGATTTGATTAACTCTGGAATTCAATTCAGATAAATAAATATGCAAAATAAGTATTTTTTTCAGCTGTTTTCTCATTTAATGATTTACAACTTTGAAATGTTCTTGGTGATTTGGCTATGATGCATTGAGTTCTCACACCATCTCTTGTATTAAATATATATATACACCAATGAAAAGGAATATTATTTGAACAGTACATTGTGAGCACTTAATAAATATTTTAATCAATTAAGTTGTTATAGAAACCTTTTTGTCAAAGAAAATCAACGCCTGTATTCAGCATTTGGAGAAAGAACATCTTATCATTCACAGCCAAATAAGAGTTTTGATTATTTGATGCTGAAAAGGGAAACATAGCAAATTTTCAGATGAGTGTAATTGCACTGTGGTAATTACACTGGTCTGATTTCATTATAGTAAATGCTAATTTAATGTCTGATTCATTTTTCTAACTGGCACCGAAATGCTTTTACTTCACATGCAATATGAAAACATATTAGATCACAGGGTTTTAGACGAAAATACAAGTTTGTTGACTTAGGGACATTTCAGGACAAGAAAAGGACATCCCAAATATAATTTACACTACAAAGGAGACTTCAGAAAATATATGAATTCTTAATAATTTAAGTCATGGACCCCTTATGCAGTTTTGTTAAACCTATAATAAACTCTGTTCTTAGAAAAATGGTTTTAGTTTTGTTTTCTCCCACATGAAAGGTTTTATTTTTTCCATTTTATAGATGAAGAGAAATTGTTACATGAAGGGTTTTTCCAAATATCACTCTGATAGGAAATGGTAGAAATGAGCTTCCTACCCTGTCTTTCTAGCTCAGAGATCTTAGAACAATGCTTTTACATGAATAAAGGAGAGTACACAGGGTTATAAAGGCAATGAAAAGCTATCAAAATATTGTAAGAATAATCGGGTGCTATAAGACACTTCATTGTAAAAATATTAACTATCAAACATATAAAAGTGTATACAATAACTAAAAATGTTAACAATAATTGTTAACAATAGCTCCAATTTATAACTAGATCACAACTGTGATATTATGACCGATTATGAACATATCTATGATTCCACTGGTGACAGAGTTGCACATAATGTTTGTGGTTTGTTTTTCATGCCAATACTTGAGGGACTTGAAAAAAGCTATTATAAGGATGAAATTTTTAATCTTACGGAAGTTTACACCTGAATTCTGTTGGTGGATCCCAGATGATGGGACCCTTATACAGAAGCACTGTAGGGAGTTTATAGGAGCTATTCAACAACCAGAAAGAAAGCCAAGAGGAAAAGCCTCTTTCTCTGAGGCTGAGCAGAAAGAAAAGGAAAGCTGTTCAAGCAGAATTAATTTTAGAGCCAATATACTCTTGCACCATGGAACAAAATCTAATTCTTTTAAAATAATAAGTTAAAATAGATTTCAGCAGACAACCTCAAAAGATTCTTTGGGAAAGAAACATCCTGGATTTTTAAGTGATTGACAGATGGAGCGTCCTTTAAAATTTGTAATATATTCTTCATCATTAAAAATGAGTAAAAACTCAAGGGAAAATAGTGTGACAGTCACTCATTTATTTGGCACACATGAGAAAAGGAAATAGGTGCTATGAACTGAAGACCTGAATCCGGATGGTCTGGGTTAGCCCACTCCCAGTGTCACAGAGATGGAACCACCCACGTCCATGTACAGACTAGCTCATCCATTAGCAGCTGGCCAATCGCAAACAGGCACCATTTAATTGCCTGGATTTTAATTCAAAAGGATAAAAGTTCAGGAAGAACATATTGACTAAGTTCAGAATTAGCAAATTAAGAAATAGATCCATTAAAACCCAGTCCTGAGTTACCACTCTCATTAAGTGTATTACACAGTGCCAAGACTCATCATATAGGATCATTCTAGAATAATTAGGAATGTAGAGTGAAAACCGGAGGTACTTCCTAATAGGAGCAGATGGTTCCCTTAGCACCCTAGTGGTCTGTGTCTTTGGTGTATTCACCTGTTCTCCCCTCTTTTCAATGACAAACTGAACTAACGTTCAAATGTCAAATGAGAACTTAGGGGATCTTTATTTTCCTACCATGCGTCTTCATTCTCTGGTAATTACTGTCCTCCTGTCTACTTCATTTATTTTTTTTAATTTAAATTTTTAATTATTTTATTTTATTTTTTTATTGTTATTTATGTCTTTTACATTACTGTGTATTCCCTGTAGGTTTCCCACCACCAATTCACCCGTGAATCGTCACCACAGTCCCCTGTGCGCCCCCTTCCCCCATTCTGAGCCCCAATCCTCCCCCCTCTCTCGCTGATTGTTGCTCTTGTGTTTGGTTCCCCTATATTCCTGTTATAAGTGAGACCATTCGATATTTTTCTTTTTCCTTTTGGCTTATTTCCCTGAGCATGATTCCTTCTAGTTCCATCCATGTTGCTGTGAATTGCATGTGTTTATCTTTTTAATTTAAGCAATATTGATTTATAATGTTATATAGGTTTCAGGTTACAACTTTATATACCAACATACTTAAACTGCCTACTTCACTGTGAACCACTGCTTATTTTCACCTAAAGTTCTTAGGTGCATTTTCACACAAATGGTCCACCTCACTGAAGCTATCCCAGCTCTTCCTGAGTTACCAGATGTTCTCCAGTCCTGGTGCCAGTCTAGCCCTTCTCTTTTCATCGCTCCTGTGAATCGTGGACTAGCAAGCAAGGGGAGGTCTACACCTGTATCTCCAAGTAATTCAGTCTCAGAGCAGAGACTAGGGAAAGTCCTGGGGTTGCAGAAAAAGAGTCAGATCTCGAAACAATTAAGATAAACTAGGAGGGCACAGAGATGCCTTCTGTGAAAAGATAAGTAGAACTGCTCAGAATCCTACTGTGGAGACATGAGGTCCATGAAAGTTTTCTTCTTCTTTGGAAGGCGCTGTGTTTTCTACCCAGAGAGAGCTCTGTGCTTACAGAACAGTTATTGTATCTTCTGCTGGTGATAATTAAGCTTGTATCTCTTCCCACCACTGGATGGCATCTTTCCATTTATCACATTTTAAGAAGCCTACACCTTCTCTGAAGATTTGTGTTCCTGGTTCCTCCTACCTAAACCCAGAACCGCCTGAGATGACAAGAGCAATACTTTCAACAAGTCTACATAACAAGTTTGCTATTTTAAATCTTACATCATTCATAAAGAAACTTCTGTGTTTAAATAATTTTTTTTCAGGACAACACAAACATGCAAACTCACAGTCATTATACAATTAAGAGACATCAAAGGATGAGGTGAATGAGATGGTAAACACCATGTTAGGGATTTAGACAACACTGGTTTATCTAATGCTCAATTATCTCACGAAGTCTGTATTACGTGCTCACCACTATGGGTGAGAATATTAAGGCTCAGAGAGCAATCAATTTCTCTACTGTCATGAGGAGTTCAGATCTGCAAAGCGTGAGCTGAGCAAACACTGGAGATGAAGTGAAGGAGCGAAATGCAGTAAGAGACAGTTGACAAAAAACATGGAGAGTTTCACAAATCTTCTGTTTTGAGCCTTATTCAGTCTTTAATGCTTCAGACGTAGATCTAGGAGTCACAAAATGTGCACATTTCAAGAAGAGCAGGAGAGAAGCTTTCAGAATGGGCACGAGGATACGGAGCTATAAGTAAATGGGCGGAAGAAAAGTTTGCGGAAGAAGAAAGGGAAGTGCATAACCCCAGGCAAGTTTGAAATGGAATCTACTCCAAAAGGCATCCCAGGGCAATTCTTTTCAAATCACAGAGTCCCTGTCTTAAAATAGCAAGAGTCTGAACTGGCAGGGACTTCTGGGAAGCTTTATCTTTATTTAAATGCATGCAGGACCCATAAGCAGGAATGGAATGGGGAAAGCTCTCTGAGTGGTTTTTGGGAGATTTGAGATTTTCCCACCACGAATGAACAGATGCTTCACCTGTGAAACTCTGAAGTTGCAGTGCTTTGCTGGTGCAGTAACAAATGAGCATTAAACATGGTAATAAAATCTTCAGTACTTGATTATTTTCTCCACAGGGAATATTTTATTTGGAAACAATTATTAGTAAAAATATCCTTTTCTCTCCTTTCTTTCTATACACACTAATTCTATTAAAAAATTTTCCCACTAAGAGTCTGCTTTGCCTTTGTGTGCACAGATGGCCAGACTCCATTAGTGAGTACAAGTTTGGGGGTTCCCTCAGTAACCCTTCAGCAGCATGCTAATAAAGATAGTACAGCATTATTTTCTTCTAGATGACAAAACACAGAGAAATGTCCAATGCAATGGAAGTTGTTCCTAGGAAAGGAAAGTATTATATAGTTTCTGGCTCTCTGAGAACTGTGTCTTGAGGATTTATTGCCAGGGCTTGAATACTGTGCTTTGCAACTGGAAAGCTCTATGACTTTGGGATAGTTTTCCTCTCTCAGATTGTATTTCCTCCTTTGTGAAGATAATATCCACTTTGCAGGTGATGGCCATTAAGTACAGCAATGTCTGTAAAAGTGCCCAGTCTAATACCTGCCATGTGATATACCTTCAGTAAATTATACGGTTGCCATTATCAGCAAATCTTGAATTCCTAGGATTTTGATGTTGATTGCCTTACAATGTATGTGGCATGTGAGAAAATTATCTATAGTCAGAATGATACAGGGGCTACTCTGGAAAGAATTCAAGAGCCAGGGTGCTGGAGAGTACACTGCACAGGTGCAAAGTCTGTGCCTTGAGTTCTGCCAAGCTCTTCACACTTTGACCTATTGAAGGGAACTATCATTTCATTCAGACCTTAGTTTACATGTTCCCTTCAACATGAGACCTCATCTCCCCCAAATCCTCTATCACATTGATCTGTTTTTACTCTCTGCATTGCACGTTCCATCCACTCACACTTGGCTTCTTTTTCATCTGCCATCTCCCCCCTAGCTGTTACAGTCCTTATTTGTGTCTGTTGTCTGCTATTTCTTTAGTGCCTAAAATAGTATCTAGCCATGGAGAGCCTCAGAAAAACACCTGTGGACTAAATAAAGAAGTGTTTACACAAATGCATGATAGATATGGGCATTGCATTGATTGATAGCAAGACTGGAGCAGAAAATCTTGATGGTAAGAAACCCACCCATCAGGGAACTATGGTGGGGGCCGATGACAAAGACTAAAATCAGGGTCTTCTGAATTTGTTTCTAGGGACAATCAGAAGGAAAACTGTGCTGCTTTCCCCTTTCTCACTATAGTCATGGTGACTACAGTCACAGTCTTCCAGAATCTGGAAGGTGATGCCACCAACTCCCACAACCCCACCTCTTCCTGGAATCCAGTTCCACCCCATCTTCAGTGGCTGCTGACTCACACCCTGCACTCAGGTATCAATTACTGAGATGCTCTGCAAGCCACAATGCATCGCCTCCTACAACTTTCCTATTTCCTAGCTTAGTCCCCTGACTGGGTCTTTTATGATATCATCTCCATTTGAAATTATTTAATATTTTGACATTTATTCTGTTACCCATTAGAATATAGACTTCATAATATGCAGTCCCAGTACCTTATACCATCCCTGGAATATAATTTGAATTTGTTATACAAATTCAAGAGGAATAGAGAAGAAAGAGAACCAGGGGCATATTTAATAAATACTTGCAGTAATCAACCTTATTTTACAAAAGTCTAATCCCTAATTTCATTGAATATTCACTTACTGAGCAGCTACTGCTGACTTAAAGACTGAAAGACAAGAAGCCACTGCATCCTGTGGAACTGAGATCTCTATATGGAAAGTCTCCTGAAAAATAATTAGCACCTTATTTAGAATTTGGTTTCATTGTTACTGTAAAATCCCAAAAAGTACAGTTACCACTTTGTTTCTTGACCCCTGTTCCACAATTCCTTGTCCTTCAGCCTGAGAACTACAGGGAATGACAATGAGTCACCTTCCCACCAAATTCTATTTCTCATTTTCTTGCCACTAGCTCTATTCACCCACTTCAAGAGTCTTAAGTCAATCAAACTTTTATAACCAAATCTCCTTAACAAATGCAAAACTCACTTCCCACAAAACAATCCTAATTTAGCACAAACTTTAAATTTCAAAAGAAATTTGAACGTGCTTTCCTTTAAATGTCAAAACTGGATATTCAGATGGAATAATTAAGGGGGAGGAAACATTTCCTTCCAATAAAAAAGATTGCTAGTTTATGCAAGTATTAAGAATATTACCATCTCTCCATACACTACTAACAGGCATCCTGGTGAGCTACAATAAAGCATGTTCCTCGTCCAGATGCGAGGGAGATGAGGACGCTGGCACTAGAAAGCAAAGAGAAGATAGCGCCTCTAAAAGGCAGATCCATTCACTTGTGTCCCTTAATAGGACTGCAGTTTTCAATTATCATTATTTATTTCCACAATAATCTACAATGCCTTTCCCATGTTCCTGAGGCCAGTGGTTTCTTACTTTTCTTACTAATAGGTAAGTCAGCTTTATAAATGGCAATTCTGTTTTCTTTAAGAATGAGTAAGTTTCAGGCAGTTTTACATATTTGGGAAAATTTTTGTCAACCGTTTGGGAAATTCTACTATGAAAACGTGCTATGATTTTCCAGGCTTGATGTTGAGATCTGATCATCGTGACTGTGAAAAGCTGTGCAGTATAATCTTACAATTCACTGGGCTCAAGTTAAGCTCTAAAGATGCCAGGGAAAAAAATAGGTAAAATGTCGGTATTATTTGTTCCCAACACAAAATTGTCAGACCACGCCCCGTGTTCTCAATGTGCCTATTTCCCAAAAGTCCTTCGACTCCTCTAAGGATGTCAAAGATTTCTAAGTTAGTTATTACAATTTAAAGTCCCACTACAACTTATTCCTAATGCATTCTTTCAAAGTGAAGAAGCTAATGGTTTGCAACTAGCAATAGGGAGAAATGGCTGTGTTTGTGTGTGTGTGTGTGTGTGTGTGTGTGTGTGTGTATGTGTGTGTAGGAGACAGAGTGTATCTAAAGCTTAGATCAAATGTGTGCATCCCAAATCTGTGAATTTAAACTTTTCACGCTGAAAAGTTTTATTATGGTTTTTGTGTCTTAGCAGAAATCATACATTTATTAACTTCAAACGTCTCCAAAGACTTATTGAAAGATTAGTGATATTCAAAGTGAAGGAAATGTACCCAACAGCGGTGGCAATCAATTAGAGCACAAAATGTAATACTATATTTAGCTACATCCTTTTCTCTTTTCCGTATTTATAATGCTCATTATGTTAGGCAAGTAAGATATATGAATAATAAGTGTTTCTGCGCAGAGGATGTGAGTGCTCAAGTGATTATAACTGGGAGATGCACAATCAAAAAAAGTTTGAAGAGACTGCAGAAGTAAGGCAAGAAGGAAAATAAGTCATAAGCCCTGATTTTAATCAAAGATGTCCCAAGTAACAAGCTATTAACATAATTGTCTCAGGACAAAGTCAAAGTCAAACACTTTCTAAAAACAGAAAACTGACTTTTCTATGCAAAAATAGACTGACTGCAGACAAAATACATAGGAAATGCAGTCCTTTTAAAATTGCAGCTTTGAATGAGGTGAAATTGGATTACAACAGTGTGCATGATTGAGGAGGATAGGTGCATACCTTTGCAGATTATGCTACCACACCTTGCTTGCCATCAAAACACCAATAATGTAAATTCCAAGGGTAGATGAAAATTGCCTGGGGCCAGAGAATTTTACTTACTGAGGATACCATCTCCCCGTATTTTAAATGGCTAATTGCCCCCTCCCTCTATTTATTTTGTTAAAGTGTTTCAGATACATAGACTTACTTACAAAGAAAATGAATATTCTCTTTTTAGCGATTATCATGCTTAAGAAAATTATGCTAAACTCATTTGCATGTAGATGATTCAGCCCTTTGAATAATGATTTCCTTAACTAACACAGTTATTATTATAGATGAGGTTATATAATAGAAAAGCTTAAAAGAGGTTGTAACCACCTTTGATATATTCTAACCCATAAAGAAAGGATTGTTGATGATTGAAGCCAGTTGATTTTGCAGAATATTTGCTTAGCTTATGGACGTATCTTTGCAATTACCTTTTGACTTCCAAATGTAAACTCTGACAGTACAAAAAGCCCTTAAGGCTCTTGACTTAGTGCTTTGTTCTTAGTTGTTCAATTAGGATAGTTCATATTTCCATAGCATTTACAATGTGCCAGATACTGTTCTAACTGATTTGTGTTTACTATTTCACTTTATTATTATAATATCTTTATGATTTATGTACTATGAAGTATGACTATTATCACTACTTTACTAAAAAGAAAACTGAAGCAGAGAGAGGTTAAATGACTCATCCAAGGTCTTACAGGTAGTCAGAATTAGAGCTAGGGTTCAAATGCAAATGGCCTGTCTTTGCTATCTTTGCTCTTATCACTACTACACTAAAACAACTCCCAATAAGGATAAATCAAAGACAAGTTTTACACTCTGACTCATACACAGAATAAGCTAAAGAAAGAGAAACTGGTGTGAGCCAGAATAATTACTTAGGATTATTCTATGTGGAACTTTATGCAAACCATGCTGGATAATTTTCTTTTAACAAAACAACAAAAATAGAACTTGCCTAAAGACTTAGTCCTTTTGCCTAGACTCATAGGATTAGTTGCCATAAAAACACATGACAACTTCAAGTCCTTATTTTCATCATAACTTTGTGCTCAAAACCTGTAAGCCCAAGTAGAAGAACATAAAAGGAAATTAGAACTGCAAGAGGGGGGTCTTCAGGAAGCGGGAGTGTCCCAGGACCTCACCCCCACCTCAGGGGGTGAGGACTGAGGACTGAGAGAGGACTTAAAGAGGACTGAGGGAGGACTTGACTTAAAGAGAGGTTTGGGACTTAAAAACCAGACCTGAGGGGTTGGAGAGGGCTTTTGGTCCATGGTGTGGATTGGCCAGAGTTTTCCTGAGTAGGCGAGAAGAGTCCAGCTCGGCGAAACTGGTAGGATGTTTTCACCAATTTCTTTCTTTATCTACTCTTTTCCATTTTTGTAAATAAATCTTTTTATTAATTTTATTGTGTGTGCCTGCATTTGAGTTTTTAAGTCTCTTATAAGCGCACGGGTGAGAACCCAGAAAGGCACCCCACGGGGTTACCCTGTAACAGAAGGACACTAGACTTTCTGAAAGGACCATGACAAATAAGGATGATTAAGAGTCACACTCATTAGCTGGTAGTTTTTGACCTCATATGCAATTAGGCCAGAAGCAGAAAGTGATACACCTCTCCTTTGCTACTTCTGTATTTGTACACCGTTCCATTGTAGGAACCACACTATTGTAATTAACCTTCCAAAGGATTTCTGTTCCAGCCTCGCAACCAGTCTACAGATGCCCTCTGTGTATCCTGAAATCTCTCTCTTACAAGTCCTTCTAGTCTCCTGGGTTTTGGTTTAATATCCACTTTGGTTGATTATTTCCAGTCAAATGGATCATTTGTCCAGGGATATTGTTACTACTGGTACTAACAGCAAGTTCCAATTGTGTTAGGCACCAACACATTCATTGCAAATGCCGGTCAACCTTGCAAGGTTAGAACTATGATGCACAGTATCTTAGTGGAAAGGGGGCATCAGAGATGGTGTGTCTTGGGAAGTGACTTATAAGCTAAGAACTTAAGGGTAGGAAGGGTTTCAACCTGAGAAGATCAGAGGCAAAATTACTCTAGGCAAAGAGCTTGGCATCTCCTAGCAACTTTAAGCAGGAAAGAAAGCTGATACTTAGAGCAAGCTAAGATGTGGCTGGTGAGTGACAAGAGTGGCCCAGTGTGTCAAGATGAAACATGAGAAGCCACACAGGCCACGCAGAATGGAGCGATGCTCACTTGATGATTTATCTCCCCCACTCAACTATGTACTCAGCAATGTCATAGACGGTGTTTCGAGCTGTGGCCTCCAATACTCTGGTCTATTGGTTGACCCTTAGTGTCAGTCTGCAGATTGCTTTGGAATGGATGGTGGCATTGCTGGAATGGTCAGAGACAATGAATGTGGGCATTGTGTTTGTGTTCATATTTGTATTCACTGTAAAAGAAGCACAGTGAGTGCCTGCTGATGATCACTTCCAAACGAAGATCTAGGACCATTCGCCATATATGATAATTCATACAGTGCAGAGGCAAATTAATAGCTAACACTGAAGCCCAGAGTAGGAGGTGAAACACAATTAGAATAGTTCAGCTGGTTTTATTAACAGGCTTGACCAGAGGTAGAACAGAGGATTTGGACAAAGGAGAATTTAAATAATTTATGCTCATTAATATCTTTGTGCTCTTCTAAGGCAAGCCCTGACTCTGATTTAAAGACATCCTAACCCTCCTTGAATCCCATATAAGGGATGTCACTGGGGAATGTTCTTCCTGTGGGGAACAGATTTGGAGAGCTTAAAGACAGATTTTATGGGTTTTTTTAATAATTCCATATTCATCTGGAAGAGCAAAGGGACTGGGGGAAAAGTCTGCTTCTTCTATTAAGAGAATGTTATCTGTCAGTCAGCAATACTTAGATAATTCTCAAGTTTCCTTAAAAATATATAAGTACCCTCTGACCAGACACTATTCTAGGCATAGGCCCTGACCTTTAGCAGCCAGTCATGACAGAATTTATACAGTACCTGATATCTGCATCTGTCTTATAATGTCTATTATATGATTAAATGCAATGGAACTGCTATTGTATCTATTTATTCATGAAATAACTGAGGCCTAGAAAAGTGACTACCTTTTTGTCGGGAAAACTATACATTTGCTATTAGTCAGCCTTCCACTTATTTGCTCTGTGGATAAGAAGAGGCACAAGTTGGTGGCGCAGGGGGTTAAGGCTCAGCACTATGAAGCAACCCACAGCCACTGCAGCACAAGTTCAATCCCCAGCCAGGGAGCTTCCCTCATGGCGTAGTCTGGCCCACTGCTCCCCTCAGCAATGTGTTTCCGTTGATCTGCCTGTTCTGCTCCCCACTCCGTCTCTGGTGAATCCTCTCATCACCCCCACACCTCTGGCCTACACCCCAGCTCTTGTATGCATAAATAAATAAACCTTAAAAAAAAGGCACAAGTTACATCAATGAACGTTAACGTTAAGGATCTAGGGTCTAAGAATCTTCTATGGAAAGGCTTGTTGAGTCCTTAGGGCCCATCGGAAAGTACTCAGGGGCAATCAAACGCCCTAAAGGTGGGTGCTGCTGATATAACCGAGGTTATAGGAACATAGTGCCCAGAGGTAGACACCCTGACAGAGCTATTTGGCAGAATGGGGAGGGTCACCACAGGGGCTAGGGAATCTAAGTAAACCTGGTCAAACACGGTTACTCTGCGAGTGGTCAACCAATCAATCATTTTGTGTTTCCTCATTACATTTTGCCAAAGAAATTCAAAGCAAAATTCTATGTCAACCTGTTTGTTTAGCGCTCTGCCTTTAAGTCTCGCATACCTTGAGATCTCACAATCAGCAAGTTGTCTCTGTAAATCAAGGTTCTGTCCTTTAAAACAGAAGAGAAAATACCAGACATTGCATGCCTTAGGGTAAAGTAATTTGCTTTTTCTTTATTCAGATGGGTTTTGATTAATGAATTTGGAAGTGGTGTTCAGAATTATGATAAAAAAAAATGAAAGATTTCAAAGGCACAGGCTATTGGTGATTGCCATCAAATGATAACTTACAGATCACAATTTGAAAAACTTGACTTTTGCCAGATGGAAATATGCACAGAGGTTCACCAGAGCTGTGGATGAAGGTGTGGAGAGCACTGCTGGCAGGAGGTGATGCCTGGAACTATTGCATTTTTTTTTAAAATTTATTTAGTTATGCATACAAGAACTGGGGTGTAGGCCAGAGGTGTGGGGTGGTGAGAGGACTCACCAGAGACACAATGGGGAGCAGAACAGGAAGATCGACTTAAGTACACTGCTGAGGGGAGTAGCGCGGGAGACAGGAGAGGTCTGCTGCACCATGTGGGAAGCTCCCTGGCTGTGAATCGAACTTGTGCTGCAGTGGCTGTGATAGCTTCATAGCCTGAGACTTAACCCCTTGCACCACCAGGGAGGCCCATGAAACTATTGAAATTTTCACACATACAAGAATGGATAAAATAATTGCTGCATATTCACACACAGAAACACTACAAGCAATGAGGGCAAATTAATTATTGCTACACAGAACATCAAGGAACCTCACAGATGTTATGACCATCAAAAGATATCATACACAAACAAGATCACATTGGTTGATTCCATTTTTCCAAATACAAAAAACAGGGGCATGGAAGCAACGCTGTTGGAAGTTAGGGCTATGGTTGCAGCCATGGAGTAAGGAGGGCTCTGGGTGCCTGCAGGGCCATAGGAAGACTTTATGGTATGGGTTTTGGGGTGTGTACAGTTTGCAAACATCCACTGGACTGTACGTGAATAACAGCCACGGTTTCTGTATGTACACTGTCACACATACATACAAAAAAGCCAGTGAGTTTGCTTCAAAATCTCTATTTAATTTTTTTAAAGATTTATTTATTTATGCATTCAAGAAATGGGGTGTAGGACAGAGGTGTGGTGGAGGCATGATAGGATTCACCAGAGAGAGTGGGGAGCAGAACAGGCAGATCTACTGAAAGAGACTGCTGAGGGGAGCAGTAGGCAAGACAGGAGAGGTCTGCTGCGCCCTGGCTGGGGATCGAACTTGTGCTTCAGTGGTTGCTGATAGCTTCAGAGTGCTGGGACTTAACCCCTTGAGCCATTAGGGAGGCCCAGAATCTCTATTTTAAGTTAGGACCCTAACAAGATATACAATCTTAGGTAATCATGTCACCTCTCCACAGCTTGAGATTTCTGTCTACTAAATAAGAACCATGACTATCCCACCAGACTAAGGAGACCAGAATGTATGACGGGCTTTATAAATTAGAGTATGAAGTTCTGTGTAACTGGTTGTCGGGAGCGCGCCTGGGCCGCACCACCCAGCCGCGGAAATCCCCACCCGGCAGCTGCTGAGGGCATGGACACCTCGTGCCTCCACTTGTGCGCTGGGGTGTGCACGTGGACAGAGTGCGGATTGGACACTTGCGCTGACATTTATCATGATTGGCTACATGAGACCTGACCTTTATGGTGACTGGCTCGCTAAATGTATAAATGTAGAGGGATCCCGGAGGAAGGGGAGAAGAATTAAAGAGGAAGAATAAAGAAGCTTGCTACTCCACACCTTTGAGTCGTTCTTGCGGGTCAAGCGCGACAACTGGTGATTCTTTATAATAGTGATTTGCAGCCTAAGCTGCACGTGAGAACTGCTAGGGAGATGAACAAGGGCAACTAGCCAGGGGCCAAGCACCAGCGCTTGAGCCCTTGCCTCACTAGTGCTGGCGGGTGGGGGCGATGGGGTCCGACTCCAGCTCCACAGGTGACAGCCAGTTTGGGGCCACTGATTTAGAAAATATCTCCACATTTCAAAAGTTAACTTGCCATTTCAGACGCACTTCTGGGATCTGTGCTATTTATTCATCTACATGTTGTCAATTGCAAGTTACTAAGACATGGTGGATTGTCAAAATATCAAATGCAGTTGGAGTAAGAAATTCCTGAGGAGTAGGCAAGGGCACTGGTGGGCCAAAAGGCACCCCAGGTTAAAGCACGGAAATCTTTTCCCTTGCAAAAAACTCACAAATGAGCGATAAGAGTAGAATGTCTTCCTAGCATAACTAGTGTCTAAACTCACCATTGCACATCTATGCCAAGAATCACAGTCGAATTTATGCCTCGGTTTTATTTCTCCTCTACTTAGGAAATGAACACCAGATATCAGAACCGTTTTGATAACATTTCTTTTGACATCCCTTTTGTGTTTTTAATTGTATGTTGTTTCAACACCAGGACTCTTAAGACTGATAAAATTGCTAGACTTACAAGTACATCAATTTGTACCCATAAGTAATATGCATAAAATCAGAATGTTTGGAGGTTTTGCTTTGAAACCCTATGCCATTCAAATCACTTCATTCCTCTTCCCCTAATTTCTCATTTTCTCTTTAGATCAGCTCATTTCACACAAGAAAGTGTCCAGAATAAAGGAAAGCAACATTTGCAAGGCAGTGCATGCCGGATGCCCCAACAGTAAGTACTGAGTAAATAGTTGCTGAATTCAACCAGAGTCAGTTTGAGAGTATTTTCTATAGCCAAAGATAAGACTGTAGATTTTGTGTGTCCTAGTTGTTAAGTTACCGTTAAAACAACTTTCCCTTGAATCTATAAGGATGTATTTGTGCAAGGGTATTATAGGCCAGCATGAGAAGTGCTGCACTGAATTGCATCTGAGTGGAATTCTTAATGCTGCTCGGTGCACATTAAATGTTGCCTTTACATCCTGTTTTAGGATCCTCGTTAGCGTAATTCTAGAATCTATTCCAGTAGCAGCCTACACTTCTATTATATATGTGTCTGAAAGAACTTGTCAACTAGATGACAATTTGAATTAAAATATAAAAAGTAATGAAAAGCTACTGAATAAAGTATTTTTTTAGAAAGTTGCTTACTTTTTTTTTTCTTTTGGAACTTGCTTAAATTTAATTTGCTATAAATCAACAATTTCCAGCTATCTTAAAAAATAAAGCACCACATAAATCACAGGTATCTCGTTTGTGATTAAGAGGCTCTGAAGAAATCCAGAATTGACACAGAAGTAAGTAATAACATCAGACTCATAAGTTTTCCATTTTCAGCAGCTCACGTCATCGAACATACCGCAGAGAATTATAGAATATTCAACAGCAAACATTAAAAATTCATATACTGATTAGTGTTATTTTATCACATGAATAATTTAAGCAAAAGTTTGGTACTGTCCTGTTATTTGACATTGCTAAGGTATGGGTTCTCCTAACCAAGGTTGTAGTTTTTTTAAATTTTCAAGTAAATCCTTAACTTTGTCCTCTGACAAAGTATAGGACTGAAATCCTTCCACACTGAAATCCTCCACACAGAGAATATACTCAGTTAAATGTCCTGAATTTTCAGTCTCAGTCTCTTGCCCAAACACTGCTCTGTGAAGTGACCTGCAGAGAACTACCCTCCCTGGAGATCTGTTCTTTCCTCCAACGTTTATTTCTGCAGCTGTCTCTTACTGCCCCCTGTCCCTCCAACCTTTGTTTTCTCACTTCTCTCTTCTTCCCCTGACTTCTCTTCTTGCTTTCCATTTTGGTAGACAATCTTTTCCACCCACACTGTGACCACTGCTTTCTGCCACAATTCTAAACTATAAATAAATGAATTGGAGAATTTAGTAGAAAGTCACTGATATCAATGTCATGCTAAACTTAGTAGAGCTGGTTAGTGTTTTCCTAGATTTAAAAACCATTAATCCTGATTAAGCAAAGATCTAGGAACATGAGGTCACTTTTGTTCTAATTTGGGCCAGAAAACTGACTTCAACATTTCTTGTTCTGTTGATATCCAAGGAATGAGAGTGACCTCCTCAAATGGCACAGGGACACCAGTTGAATAGTGTCAGGGCTGCCTCAGAGCAAATTCATCAGCACAGCACAGTGGTGGAAGCAACAGCCACTAAAAGCTGTACTTCCTACATTCCCGTCCAGCTCTACCATTTATTAGCTGTGTAACCAAGGCAACCTCTCTAAGTCTGGGCATCAGCGATCATATAAATTCTATGTCATAGGTCACTGTGAAAATTAAGCAAGTTCATAATTTCAGAATAAAGGCCTAAATGTTAAATTGTCATTATTATCTTTTGGACTTCGCTAGGTAATGAGAGTCAGATAGTGATAAAAGTGAGAAGTGAGAATCATGATGAGTGGCAGGTGATGACACTACTTCTGGTGAACACAAGGGAGCTAGTTAGAAAGACGCTCAGAACAAACCCCCTCAGCTGGAGAATGAGTAAAGACCCTCAATTGCACTTCTCCCATTGGCTTCATTCATCAACATTCAGTAAAGTGCAGAGGGACTGATTGATTCACTCATTCCTTTATACCTCCCATCTTTCTATCAAGGTACCTTAACTTTGCTTAATCACAAAATTGGTGGTTCCCTCTCCATCATCAGCATCGAAAGAAATGGTCATGAAGTATGTGACAGAAAACTGTATGGTTTGCGTAATGAAATTTTGCTATCCACCACCCATCCAGAGCTCCAGTTTTCTTAGTCCTTCTGTGCTAATCTATGCTAATCCCTGCACATTGAGTCATTTCCGCCTTAAAACTCTCCTATGCTGCAAAGTCTATAATTTTCTCTATTTTACACAGAACATTTACTATTTTCCTGGCATATTAAACTGCAGGTTTAAAAAAAGTAATCCATAAAGACATCATTTTATGGATTACCCTAAAGTAATCCACAGAGTAGGTATTTTTTGTCCTCTTAGAACATATATCTAACAGAAAGGAGAAAGGTTTAATTCTATTAACAAGATGGCCACCTACAATCGCCACATGTAATTGAAGGAAGAGTGTACAGTGCTGAGTTCCTAACTCAGCAGATCTGGTTCTAGGATCCACACAAGAGCAGGTAGTATTCCTAGAGCTGATGACAAGGGGTAGGGTGGGGATGTCCAGGAAAGGTCTCACTCTGCAATGAACCTGCAGTAGAAGGTTATCTGGTCCATTCTAAGATAGGAAAGAAGAGCTGTCTTGCCAGAATTCAGAAAGAGAGAAGGAGGATAATGGCAGAGATTGATGTAAGTGAGGCCAGTAGGGTCCTGTAACGCAGGACCTCTGAATCATGTTAAATATTTTGGGTTTGATTCATAAAAATGATGGAGAGCTATTGAAATATTTTAATCATGAAAATAATATGCTCATATCTGTTTATGCCCTGACTTTAAAAAAAAAAAAGATTTTTATTTACTTGTGCAAACAAGAACTGGGGTGTAGACCAGAGTTGCGGCAGGGGGTGGGGGCATTGAGAGGACTCACCAAAGACAGAGTGGGGAGCAGAACAGGAGGATCTACTGAAATACACTGCTGAGGGAGCAGCGGGCGAGGCAGGAGAGGTCTGCTGTGCCATGTGGCTCAGCTCCCTGGCTGGGGATCAAATTCATGCTACAGAGGCTGTCAATAGCTTTATGATGCTGAGACTTAACCCCTTGTGCCACCAGGGAGGCCCTATGCCCTGACTTCAATATGTATAGGCTCATGCCTCGCTGTTGAAATTAACTTCAGTTTCTCTTGTGTAATATTTTTTATAAAGCTTTATAGGTAAGATTTTTTAAAATCTAAGCTTGACTTTTAAAATAATGATACAATATGCCTTTCAGCCACATCTCATTTTCAAGAGGATAGTCAAAAATCCTCAAGACAATAAAGGTATTGACTATAAAAATAAGGACCTGGGAATAAGAAGTTATCTTTTCTCTTTTTCTAACATTCTAGTATCTTGGGAATTTTGATAAGACAACAAAATAATAGCATACTTTTGAAAGCAAGTTCCTAATATATATACCAACTTAATTGGTCATGAGATATTCAACTTCAATTTTTTTCAAGCCCAAGTGTCAACAGTTTGTCCTCGCTCTAAAAATCCTCAGAGTAAATAGATTTAAGCAACGTAAGGAAATTCTTTAAACTGTATCCTTGTCATAATTCAGTGTTATTTTAACTCATTTATAAATAAGTCCTGGGCAACATACAGCACTGTGAAATATGAAAGTGAAAAAAAAAATTTCTGTCCTTCAGAGTTTGAAGGGCAAAAAAATTTTTAAAAATAGATATTTTCCATATCTAGGTTCACAGAATACAAAATATGTAGGACTTCCAATATTTAGGCTAAAATAGGATTATTTTGATATCAGGAACATATTTCATAGTTATTATGTCCTATGAACTACAAAGTTGGTATTTACTCAATTTTTGTTCCTTAGTTCTTTGATTGATTTTCAAATATCAACAGCTTTTTAAGAGGAAATCTGACATTTAAAATATGAAAATTGTCTTAATTTTTACCACTTCTGAAAATTTGCGTTGAGAAAGTTAACAAAGGGAATTTTCTGATGGGTCATAAGTCAGACTGAAAAATAATTAGCAAAATTTGAGGCACCTCCCAAAAAATTAATAAAAGAGACTACAAAAGGAGAGTGCATTAGCTAGTAAAGCTGATATGAAACTACCAAGAGTGATAGCTTGGTTGGCTGATTCATTTCTTGAATGAGTAATCACCACCTTGACCTGCACTTTAGTCAAGTAAGAGACCTTCTCACCCAGTGAAGGAGAAAGCAGAACCAATCCATAAATCCAGAGGTGAACTTGCACTGAACCTGTCATAATTTTTGTGAGGAAAGTCACACAGGTGTCATTATGTGACTAAGAACTGGGAATTTTGCACATTTGACTCATTAATCGTATTTTATACTCTTCAAAATTTTCAGAATTATATTTCTATATACTACATGTGTGAAAATTACCTCAGTTTGATTTCCAACCCCTTGTTTACCCCCCAGAAATATTTGAAACACTTATCAAGAATTCATACTTTCTTATGTTGTAATCTTGCTGTTCTGAGTGAAATTTCACATATATTTTCTGCTGTTCTCCAGTGCACACACTTCTGATCAGTTAGTAGATGCTTCATATTTAAACCCATTTCAAAAAAAAAAAAATACTGAGCTCTTTTTCCACCATTTAAAAAAAATTAGCCTGTATATATGTCATTTTAATGCCTGTATAATAGTCTATCTTATGAGTACACCACGATTGAGAAAGTTTTCAATGGAAATTACTTATGATAATGGGTTACTTATGATAAAATACTTGGGATAAAATTCAACACAATATGCTCTTCACCTTTGGGCTATCAGGTAGAAGGCAGAATGGTAGATCTGGCTGGGGGAGGACTATTTTATCACTGCTCTGGCTTAGTATTGCTAGAGTATGATGACCACAAAAAGCACACCCACTTTTAGTTGGTTCTATTAGAGTAACTAAACTCTACAGACAATGCACCAAACCGTTATGTGCACAACTTAGGTGACACAACTCTTAAAAATATATATTTAAAAACATAAAAAGGAATGTATCCAATTGTTGACAAGGGGAACTTATTTACTCAACCGCGTTTCTTGAATACTTGTCATGCACCATGTGCGAGAAATAGGATGTGGTACAAGAGGGGGTTCGTGCTCTCAAGAGGTAAAGTAATGACTATTAAGACAGGGTTATTTCTCTTCTACATATTGTCAGTTCCTAAATTTATAAAAATGAACAAATTACACTTATTATTAGAAAAGTGATAGACTTATTCCTAGAAGTTAAAACAGGTAAAGTAAAATCTACTGATACTCAATATTTAATCTTGCAAACTTGATCCAAAAATCTATCAATGTACCCTTGCTTTCATAAAAAGGGCCACACAAAGGCTTTGAAAACAGGAACTAGTAAACAGATTGAAAAATCAGTGGTTGAGAAATCCTGGGAATTTTTTATGTTCAAAATAGGCCTCCTCTTTTCTCTCTCATTCATCTTCCTTTCTCAAATTCACTGATCCCTAAAAGTCAGTGAATTTTTTACCCCTAAAAGTCCATGTTATCTGTCAGATACAACTAACCACAGCTGCTTTAGAAACTTTTAGAAAATAATAGAACTAGGACTACAACAGGCTTTAAGGAAATGTTACAATCTATATCTGGGCCATAATGTTACCAAATACATTATTTGAAGCTCTTGAACTGTCTGATGAACACTTATGGTCATAGGAACCCCAGTGAGTGGGATGAGGATTCTCCATGTAATCTCTGCAAAGTGGGAAGAGACTAGCAGAAAAGATGACTACTCTGGTTGGATCATTTAATATACTCATGAACTCAGGGAACTTCCTCCTCAGATAGAGGATATCATCAGTCATATATTCATTTCACAGATTTTTTTTTAGTGCACTTAGCTAAAATATGATCACAAAGTGATACTGACTATATAAAAAAAAATGAAGTAGACAAAATTTTCCCTCAAGACATTTATATTTCATGGGGCCTCCCCGGTGGCGCAGCGGTTGGGCGCTGCGCTGTGGAGCTGTCGGCAGCGGCGACGCGAGTTCGACGCCCGGCCGGGGAGAATCCCACATGGCACGGCAGAACTCTCCTGCCTTGCCCACTGCTCCCCTCAGCAGTGTATTTCTGATCTGCCTGTTCTGCTCCCTGCTCCGTCTCTGGTGAAACCTCTCGCCGCCCCACGCCTCTGGCCTGTACCCCAGCTTGTATGTATAAATAAAAAATTAAAAAAAGACATTTATATTTCAGTAAAGTCTAATAAAACGGGAAACAAAGTAATACACATACACACACACACACACACATTAAAATTTGCTATAATATAAAATAACAGGGTGATCTCAGAGAAAAGGATAAGAAAAACCTATGTAAGATGGAATATGCATAGAAAGTCTCTCTGGGAACATGATTCTAGAATCCCAAAGAATAAAAAGCCAGAATAGTATTAGAGGGCAAAAGGAAAAGACTTCAGGGCAAGGAAATGGCAAGTAGCAGACTATTGAGCTGGACCAGTAGCACAGCAAGGCTTGAGAAACCAGGCGACCAAAACGACCAAGTAGATGAGTATAAGTTAGACTTGGTAGTGAGGTAGGTAGAGACCAAATTATCAAGCGCAGAGCTTATCAGGAGATAGTACACGGAATAATACGGTAGAGGCCTGAATGGATTTGGAACAGATAAGATTAAGAGACATAATAAAGTAAGATTGCTTTGAATTCAGTCACATATGGGAAAGCACCAGATCTCCCCTTATAGGAAACAGACACAGAGGGAGGAGTTCAGATGGAACCCATATCGTCACTGCTGCTGTGGCTCCTCAGTACATAACAAGTACGAAGAACCTAGGGGAGAGACACCAACTAGAGCTTCTATCACATCTAATGGCTAAGAAAAATGGTGGCAGAAGGTTACCAAGTTAACCAGAGATTTTTTTCATTTAGGGACCCTTTGATGACATAGCAATCAATGTTAACAACAATACACTGCAGGGGCAAAAAGGTAAAATTGACTTCAGTGTCTCTAATCTCTGATTATTTCTGGAACACACACAGTATGTTTCAGTCTGATAGAGCTGTAGGTGAAATGATGGCTCATTTTATTATGCCTTCTGAATTCATCTACTTTCCAACTTAAGAGAAGATTGTTTTGATGAAGAAAATGCAGGTCATAAAAATAATATTTTTTCATTGTTGAACAGATAAGGTATAGGAATTATAAAATAATAACTGTCATAAGGACTTTGCACTAAAAGTAAAAACTGAAATTCAAGTCCATCTCAATCAAAAAAAAAAACAAAAACCCACAGTGATATACTATTACTGACCAGATGGGGAAAAAAAAAAAACTTTCATTGCTGACTAATTTTGCTACCAGTGAAATTAGTACAGAAAGGATGTTGCCACTTCAATATTAAGTGGCACTTTAGAGCTCAATGTAATGACTATTTAGGATGAGTTTAGGAAGACTGTAGGCACTGATATTTTGTAATAGGGCCTGAATAGGAGGAAAAAGTGCTAAGAGGCTTAAGGATATTATTAAAGTCATTTATTATTCTTTTTTAATATAAAGTAAATTATAGAATTCTACCAAATCAACAGAGGAAAAGATAATAAGCCATAATGAAATATGCAATTTATTTTTTAAATGGGAAGAGAACTATTGAATCATAAATGGCAGATCCATTAGGAAGTTATGTAAACGTTTCCCTTTCGAGTAATATAAATTCTGTATCACCCTGATGTGTATGCCCCAATAGTTTTATTCATTATCATAAATTTTAGAAGTCTCATTCTTTCAAAAGCAGTTCAAACAAAGGCATTTATTTTCATTTTAACAATTAAGCAATTTTATAGGCTTGTCTCTTCAAAATATAGTCTGCTGTTTGTTTCAATAAATGTGACTTGCCTGCTGGTTAACAAAATAGAGAATAAGTTCACTAGAACATTGCTTTTGCTGTCATTGACATTTTGTACCTGATGGTGTGGGGCTGAAAACACAGAATATACTCCATATCTTCTATACTTTTTGAAACGAGCATGTCACAAAGAACTTGTATTAAAAATGAGCAGGAAAAAAATTCTTGAATCCTTTTTTTTTTAAGATTTATTTATTTATACACACAAGCTGGGGTACAGGACAGAGGCGTGGGGTGGCGAGAGGGTTCACCAGAGACAGAGTGGTGAGCAGAACAGGCAGATCAGAAATACACTGCTGAAGAGAGCAGCGGGCGAGGCAGGAGAGGTCTGCCGCGCCATGTGGGATTCTCCCCGGCTGGGTGTCGAACTCGCATTGCTGCTGCCTACAGCTCCACAGCGCAGCGCTCAACCACTGCGCCACCAGGGAGGCCCTCTTGAATCCTTTTATTAGCTTCAGCTCATACCAACAGAACAGACTGTCTTCTGATAACAAATTGAGTGCTAGAATCAGAAGACACATCAGGATTGAAATACTCAATCCTCTATTGAATGTAATTATGCCCTTGAATGAGTTATGAACCATTTCCTGATCTCAACTTTCCACTCTGGAAACTGGACACAGTGGTACCCAATGGAAGGACTCATCATGCATGCAACAGACCCGGTAAAATAATAAGCAAAAACTAGAGGCTGATAAGTACTCATTTTGCTTCTCTTAGAAATCCATTAACATAAGTTTCCAAAATCTCCTCCATTGAACCTGAGTTGGACCAAACATCTTTTCAAAGTCTTGTAACGTGCTAGTCTGTGAAGACTGCTATAATAAAATATCATGGATTGGGTAGTTATAAACAACATAAACTTATATGTCCCACTTGTGGAGGCTGAGTGCCCTAGATCATGGGCAATTGAAGATCTCTTCCTGAGTCACAACCAACATAGTTTTGCTATTTTCTCACAGCATGGACGAGAATATGGAGTTTTCTGGGGTCTTTTAATAAGGGCACTAATTCCATTCTGAAGGCTCCCTCCTTATGACTTAATATCCCCTCAAAGGCCCTACCTTCCAGCACTGTCACATTGCATAATAATACTCTAGCATGCTAATTTGAGGGAGACACAAGGAAGCAGACCCTATCAAACTGTCTACTAAGAGTCAAAATAATAGAATCAGACTACAGTCACAGGTGGCGATCTTACCTCACTGTCATTAAGAGTGCACTTGGTTGTGAGTCAACACTAAATATCCCACTAGGTGCCACCATCATAACACACATGTTGTTCATTCACACGGATCACCAGGAATGTACACTTCAGCACCATCCTCATCAAATCCAACCCCTCACCTGTTTTGTAAATAAAGTTTTATTGAAACAGCCAATTCATCTGTCTTTGTACCATCTATGGTGGGTCAGGCTGCAAGAGCAGAGCGAAACAGTTGTGACAGAGACTGTACAGCCCTCAAACCCTGAAACATCTACCTGGTGGTAAGAGTGTGTTAGTGACTTGTTGACATGCGAATCCAATTATTTTTCTGTATAAGGTCGGTGTCTTAGTTTTCTGGGATTGCTGTAATAAGATACCATTAACTGGAGCACAGACGTCAAAATCAAGGCATTGGCAGGACTTTACTCCCTCCATAAGGGTCTGGGGAAAGACCCTCCTTCTTCCTTCTGCTGGTGTCCCTCAGTATGTCTTGGTTTAAGGCTGCAGTTCCAATCTCTGCCTCCCTCTGTGTCACCTTTACCTCCTCTGGATGTGTTCACTCTGCCTCTGCCACTCTCACTAAGGATACTATTGACATAATTCTGGGCTCACTCGAACTGGCCAGGATAATCTCATTTCAAGATCCTAATTTAATTACATCTACAAAGACCCTTTTTCCAAATAACATCTGAATGTTTATTAACCCCCAAATGCTCATGTTAAAAACCTAACCTCCAATGTGATTATAGCAAGAGGTGGGGTCAATGGAAGGTCATGAAAAAGGAACCTTCAAGAATGGGACTAGGGCTCTTATAAAAGAAACCCCAGTGAGCTAAGTCCCTCACCCCATCCATCATGTGAGAAGACCAGCAAGTGGACGCTCACCAGATATCAGATCTGCCAGTAACTCTGATCTTGAACTTTCAGTCATTAGAACTGTAGAAAATATAGATTTGTTGTTTAAGTCATCCCGTCTGTAGTATGCTGGAGTGTTTTTGTTATAGCAGCCTGTCTGGGCTAAAACAGTATTGTTCTGGTATATCTGAAAGTGTAAAAAATATTGCATAAAGATTGTGACAATGTTTTTATATTTTATTCTTTATTATTATTACTCTATAGAGCAAAAAAGCAATAAATAACAAATAAAGATATATATGTACTGACCACCCAACTTAAGGGTAAAACACCTTACATATTGTTCAAATTGTCTGGATCCCCTTCCCTGATATTATCTAAATGTGATGCTTGCTAAGTCTGTGCACCTTTTTTGATATTTATTATTAATGCATTATCTAACTGCAATAAACTCATATTGTTTGGAATATGTTATATTGTGCATGAAAGTTCTAACTTCATGTATCTATCACTTGCTTTTCTATCTCAACGTAACATTTTTAAGATTTATCCACTTTGCTATTTGAAGCTTCTCTCTCCTCTAGTGACTCAAAATACTGTTATTTCTTTATCCACTCTCCTATTAAGAGGCATTAAAGTTCCTTCTCAGTTTGTATCATGGTAGACAACACTGTTAAAAGCATTCTTTTGGGAGGCTCTCATGCAAAATTGCAATAGTTACCCATGATTTTCAGTTAAGAACGGACATTCTTGGCTATAGGGCCTACGTGTCTTCAGCCTTACCCTATGATGTCAAATTGCTTTTGAAGGAAATGTAATAATTTACACAACAAGCAGAAGAATTTTAGTGTTCCTATTTTTCCAATCCTCACCAACACTTACTAAAAAGCAAGCTTTTTAATATTGCTATCTTCATGTGTATATGGAATGAACATTTCCTCTTTATATAGGAAGGATTTTAAATACAGAAATGTAAATTTCTACAGGAAGAAGGGATAAGGAAGTAGCAAGTAAGTCTTTCATCACAGATACATAAAAATAGTGAATAAGGAAAAAACTCTGAAATATAAACCTGGTTTAAATTGTATTTGTCTATGGATTACTGGCAAGAAAGCTGGGTTGACTATGTGTGACTTTAGGTGTTATTTCAACTCTAGTGCAAAAGTTTTATTGCCCATTAAACACACAGTTAAATTGCACTCAGTGTGCTCTTTCTGGCTCTGAAAGTCTCTCTTTATATTAAGAAATAAAAAGAATTCCAAGCAAAGCTAGTGATTCTATTACCTTAATGCCTCTTTTCTTGAGGATGTATGAAGCCTGCACAAAACAGACACATGTCCCTTGGGTGATTTTCTGCTGCCTCTGCCTAGGACATCTCTATGAAACAGGAGCCTGTGTTCTCTTCCTCACCACCCAGATACAGCTGACCTAGTCTTTGTTCGTGTCCTCTGGCCATAGGGCATCCCACATGCTGTTCCCATTGCCTGGAAAACTCTTCCCTTCTGTCTGAGTTTGCTAATGCTCTGGCCTTGGCTCAGGGGTCACCATTTTAAGAAATTCTCCCCTCTACTCCCCAACTAGATCAAATTCCTTTGTGATGGCTTCCTGGATAACATACCCATCCTTTTTGTACAGTCAAACCACAGTCTCAACCACTAATTTGAAGAGCTATCTGCACCCCCATATTCATGGCAGCATTACTTGACAATAGCCAAGAGTTGGAAACAACCAGCACAGCCAGTAGATGAATGGATAAGGAAGATGTGCTATATAAAATGAATGAAATACTACTCAGTTATACAAAGGTGAAATCTTGCCATTACAGGGATGGATTTAGAGAGTATTAGGCTTATTGAAATAAATCAGACCGAGAAAGACAAACACCATACGATTTCACTTACATCTTAAAGATTAAGAAATAAAGCCAATGGACAAACAAAACACGAACAAATTCTTAAACTATAATCACAAAATTGTGATTACCCGAACTGAAGGAGGAAGAGGGAGGGTTATAAATAGAGTAAAAGGGGTCAATTATATGGTGAAAATGGAAACTAGATTTTAGTGGTGGACGTAATACAATATATACAGATGTTGATTTATAAGACTATATACCTGAAACATAAATTTTATAAACCAATATTACTTGAATAAAAAATTAAATTACCTTCACGATGTAATAAACAAGGTCCAACACTCAGTCATGTAAAAATATAGAGTCATCTTAATATAGTCAGTGAAAAACAATGCAGTTTCTTTCTAGAGTCACAGAACTCAGGAAAATGAATGCTGGAAGGTAGACAGTCTTCAACACACTAAACTGAATATCCCAAACAGTCATGGGGTCATATTCCCATAAAGCCCCCTCTAAGAAATTAAGAACTGAGAAGGGAGAATGAAGACTGGGCAAAATGCAGAAATGAATTCCATGCATTCCACATATTTTTAAGTCTGTTGATTGAAAGATGTGCTTTTTTGAATTTTATTCTACATAAATCTAATTTATAATATGACGTCCATCTCTCCACCTGGACTTTAAACTTTATGAAGGCAGAATTCTCTATAACAGTTTAAATGACTGGAGACAAAAAAGAAAAGAAGATACTAGGAAATAGCATGGATTCCCATTAGATGCAGCATGAGTTCCAAAGCCTTGCTAAATCCTCTAAGGCACAGAATGACACTTCACCCCTCTCCAGTTTACTGTCATTGTGCCCCTTACATGTCACCCCCCAGGCAAGTAAGTTTCTGTAAGGTCCTCAATCACACCAAACTTCTGCCTAGAATTTTCTTCCATCAGGCTCCTTTAACTGGTGCTTTCTCATCTTTCTTGCTTTGGCTTAAGCATCCTCTCCCAGGAGCCATCTGAACAGCCAATTGAAAGTCAATCCTTAACGTCTTCTGAACCACTAACATTCTCCTGCTAGGTTATTTGAGTCCCATCTTAAGCTCACAACCCGATTTTTTTGGTTGTTTTTTGAGTTTTGGGTGCTTTTTTTTGACGGGGGGTAACTGTTCATTTACAATATGGCATGTGTATGCAGTGCAGGTTAGCTCCTCTTCAACTGTATGTTATCACATCACACCCAACCTCAGTGCACCACAAATCCTCACAGAGACCACTAGGTCCCCTGTTTCTTTTCCTCCCCGCGCCCCTACTCAGCTATAAAAAAGATGAACTCTTCCTTTTTTTTTTTTTTAAAGATTTATTTATACATACAAGCTGGGGCACAGGCCAGAGGCGTGGGGTGGTGAGAGGGTTCACCAGAGACAGAGTGGGGAGCAGAACAGGCAGATCAGAAATACACTGCTGAGGGGAGCAGCGGGCGAGGCAGGAGAGGTCTGCCGCACCAGGTGGTAATCACCCTGGCTGGGCGTTGAACTTGCCTATCGTGCTGCCGACAGCTCCACAGGGCAGCGCTCAACCACTGCGCCACCAAGGAGGCCCTGAACTGTTCCCATTCGATACAATGTGAATGGAGCTGGAGAGGATAGAGCTAAGCAAAATAGTCAGAAGAAGAATGATAATACCAGATGTTCTCACTTACATGTGAAATACAGAGAAGAAACAAGTCAGTGTGAACCAAACCATTAACAAACTCTTGGCATCTAATAGCAAAATTGAGGCTGAGGTGACCAGAGGGAGAGGTACCGGGGTAAGAATGGGGATGGAGAGGACCCAGTGGAACATGGTAGAGGGTTTTTGGCACATTGGTGGTGCATGGTGTATAATACACTTGACAGAATTAGACCTATAACCCCCAAAGCAATTACAATAATGTAAACCAACTTTATCCCAATGAACGTAACTTGAAGAAACCCTACTACTATAGATGGCTACATGGACAACGCGCTGTTCTTACTCTGTCTGTGTTTAGTCACATACAGACACTTTTTTCCTATGGAATCTGCATGAAGCCTTTCCAACCTGGCTTCCCTGCCCCTATTCCATTTTTTAACCCTGAATAAGTGATCAACAAATAATTGGTGGGCCTCCCTGGTGGCACAGGGGTTAAGGTGTCAGCACGATGAAGCTATCCAGACACTGCAGCAGGAGTTCGATCCCCGGCCAGGGAGCTGACCCACATGGCGCAGCAGACCTCTCCTGTCTGCCCGCTGTTCCCCTCAGCAGTGTATTTCAGGAGATCCGCCTGTTCTGCTCCTCACTCTGTCTCTGGTGGATCCTCTCACTCCCCGCACCTCTGGTCTATACCCTAGTTCTTGCATGCATAAATTAAAAAAAAAAATCTTAAAAAAAATAACAACAAATAATTGGTGAACAGAGAAATGAAAATGTCTCTACTCTGAAAGCAGAGGCTAGGGGAGAAACACAGCACCTGCAGGAGAACCCAGGACCCACATTGCCCCCAGCAACCCATTGCACAGAGGGTGGCCACCCTGGAGGAGAGGGGTGTGGGGAGGGCTCTAGTTTCCCCTCCAACCACACAGCACACAGCTCTCAGCATCACCATCCAGGCAAATGTCTTGTCTGTATGGTCTAAATAGCATCAGCTATTATCAAACTATCACTAAAAAAAAGACTTTCAAAGAGAAAACCCCACAAGCAACATACAAAGAGGTATTTTGTTTCAAATGGTTTATATGGTTTCTCATAAAAATCCAGTTCTTTGTAAGAGTCTCCAAAAATAAAGCCCCAGCAGAGTGGGTCGTACTAGAGAGCAAGCCTCCTGATTGCATCATAGAATTAAATATCTTATTTTGGACCAGTGTGTAAAGCTCAGAGTTTCTCCCCAAAATTCATTCTGAAATTACAGTTTTTACTTCTCAAAAACAACCATGATTGAGGATGACATCTACAGATGCCTGCTCCTCAGGAAAGCTGCAATTTGTGAAAAATCAAAGCCATAAGGAACTAAATTATGTAAGGGAGACTTTTCATTACTCTCTAATCGAACTCACTCTGATTTAAGAGGCAAATGAAATTTGATTATTCGGCCACTTACTTTGCAGCTTCCGTGTTTAATTTACTTTTCTACAGAAGATTAAAAAGTCATATGAACTATTACTACCTGCAGATTTGAATTTGGTTTTGTTTTTTGAAAGCACGTTTGTTGAGTGATGAGTGTTTTTAAAAAGCAGAAGCTCTGCCTTTGTTAGGATTTACCATAGCTTGCTGAAATCTGCAATCCCTTTTTCCTAAAAGCTACTCAAAATAATAGTGTAAAACAACCTTATTATTTATTGAGTGTTTAGATTTTTCTTGGTGCGTGCAATGAGTTGACAGCCTCAACTAAACAGAGGAGTTTAAAAAATTTATTTTTTTAAAAAAGAATCCATTTTGGCTTCTTCCTATTGAAAAAGCAGTTCTAAATGCTTTTAAAATCAGTTCAAAATGTGGTCTCACCTAAGGTGTTATTATTTTTATCATTAATATTTAAAATAAGGCAGCCCACCCCGGTGGCGCAGCGGGTAAAAGCGAGTTTGATGGCCAGTGGGGAGATTACCACATGGCGCAGCAGACCTCTCCTGCCTCCCCCATGCTCCCCTCAGCGGTGTATTTCAGTTGATCTGCCTGCTCTGTTCCCCGCTCTGTCTCTGGTGAACCCTCTCGCTGCCCCACGCCTCTGGCCTGTACCCCAGCTTGCATGCATAAATAAACAAAAAAAAAAAGATTTAAAATAAGGCAGGCTAGCTTATAAAAAGATATTCAATCTCAAACATCTACTGCAAATGTTCCTGTACTTGTCAATTAGACAAGATGCTAGTTTTCTGTACATACGATAACATATATTTACACTATGGATGAAATTTTTAAAGGCTTAAAGGAGAAAAAAGAAGTTGGCAATCAATTTCTCTCATTTGAATGGAGTGGTACTTTCCAACATTCCTATCCACGAAATCAACCACCTGAGCTTTCAAATAAAGAAACAGAGAAGAGTTTTTAAAGCTGTCTAGAGGTGCACCTAGCTGACTTTTTTGAAATGAGCCTTCTTTTTTTTTTTTAACTTTTATTTATACATACAAGCTGGGGCACAGGCCAGAGGCGCGGGGCGGCGAGAGGGTTCACCAGAGCCAGAGCGGGGAGCAGAACAGGCAGATCAGAAATACACTGCTGAGGGGAGCAGCGGGCGAGGCAGGAGAGGTCTGCCGCGCCATGTGGGACTCTCCCCGGCCGGGCGTCGAACTCGCGTCGCCGCTGCCGACAGCTCCACAGCGCAGCGCTCAACCGCTGCGCCACCGGGGAGGCCCTGAAATGAGCCTTCT
>PVIJ01007199.1:74967-84993 GCA_004024925.1 Scalopus aquaticus | reverse complement strand
AAAATGTAAAAGACATAAATAACAATAAAAATATATATTATAAAAAAAAAACAAAAAAAAAAACAAGAGATCCCAGTTTCACTCTAACAAGTGTCAGAGTTAGGTGAGATTTGCCATCAGTTTAGAGATGGCCAAAACCCCAGACAGAAGAGTTGATCCACGGGGGGAATGGGGCCTGTAAACAGGAAGCTTGTGAAGGCGGAAAATGTCTCTGGAGAGAAACGGGCAAGCCCCCAGAACAAATACCATTTCAACATAAAGACTAGCCCTGGTATCAATCCCAGCACGCAGGGATAGTAGGGAAAGACGTCGGTGATCAGCCCAGGATCTGGTCTGCGGAGAACGTATTTCCCTGCCATTTAATCGGGCAATTACTGAAGACACCATTGTTTCAACAAGAGAGACTTAATTAAGTGGTTACAGCCATCTCCCTGACGGAATATTTGTCTTTGCAATGCAGAAAACATGCGATAAAGTGTTGAGTAAGGCTGCCGCTCCTCCTTCCTTCCAAAGTCCTCCCTGCCTCCCATTCTCCCCCTCCCCAGGCCCCTGAGGCTTCCCTGCAGATCTAGGGCTCCTTCTCTAGTCGCCAGTCTGAACGTCCAACAGCTGGCCCCCGCGCGCCCCCGCGCGGCCGTCGCTGAGAACCTCACCTACTGAGGCAAAATCTGGTTTTAATTCAATTCTATTAAGTCAAGGGCTTAGCGAGTCTGGCTGTGAGCGATGCTTGGTCCTGAGCCCTTCAGGGACTATAAACAAGAACTTTTAGGCTCGTGGAGTGGGGCTGGGGACACGTGGAGACAGATAGCTACAGGATGGGGCTAAGAGTTAGCCACTGGAGCCAGACTAAGTTAACCTCTCCTGTTACTGCTAGCGGGCTGCGTGACTTTGGGCATTAACCTTCTATATAATGGTCGTGGTGACCTCCCGGGAGGCTGCAACGCTCAAGGAGACAACAGTCAGAGTTATCTCTGGCTCACGCACTGCTTGGAACATAGAACTGCTCAGAAAATGCTTCACTATTCACTATGACTACGACTGCTACTACCTCTACTACTATTATCACCACTGGTCTTTGTACTACTTATGAAAGACTCCAGAACAGCTCCCCCTCCCTCTCTCTGTTCCTTATAGCTAATGTTAACTTGATATTTTTGTAAAAGTAAGGAAGAAGGAAAAAAATGTTACCACACATGCCTGTCAATAAATCATCTTCAGCAACTTCCACATTTGTCTCCCTCTTGCTCTAACCGAGGAGGAATGGGGGTACATTATGCGATATAACTTACTTTAAGTTCATAATATTAAAAAATGAATCAATATTAACTATGTCACTTTCTTCCTCCTGCTCCTTCTGTATTTTAGGGGTGGTGTGGATTCAAAATGGCCTAGCCTCACATCCACTCCAGGATTTAAACAACTGCTTTTACTTACAAAAGGAGATATTGTAATTTATAAGATTAATTAGCAAAGTCTATTAATATAGAACCAGGCCTCCCCACCTCAGCACTTTGGTCATTTTGGCCTGGGTACTTCTTTGTTCCTGTGGGGACTCTCCACCTCTTAGGTTGTTTATTAGCATCCCAGCCTCTGCCCACTAGATGCCACTAGCAAGCTCCCATTGTGACAGTGACAAATGTTTCCCAGGGAGGGGAACAAAATCGGCCCAGTTGAGAACCACTGCTAGAGAGTGTGCTTTTTTTGTGAGACCGTCAAGTCACTGTCGACAAAAGGGTGAGTCCAGCCTGCATAATTCTAAGACAGCGGTTCTGGAATGGCATGCAGGCCCCTCCTCCCACAAAACCAGTGCTGGCTGTGATGTGGGAAAGGCCCAGAGGACCCCTACAGAGCTGGAATTTGAAGCAAAGGAAGTGGGAATCGCAAGCTGTTCCCAGGATCCACAATTCTGCTGCACGCAGAAATCCCACGATGATCCTTGGGACCGCGTTAGAATATGGGTAGTTGAGTACAAGAGGCCTATCTTACTCATTGTAAAATGAACATGGAACTATTAAAGGGCAACTAATATTCTAAGGGCCACATATCTCATAATCCTTGCACACTTTGTCTTTTAGTTTTTGCAGGTAACTTAAAGATCTTATACCTCAGAGACTTGACTCATGGGTTAAATGTGGCCATCTGCCTGTTTTTATAAATAAAGTTTTATGGGCACATAGCCACATCCACCCATTTATATTATTGTCTATTTCTACTTTTGATCTACAGAGGCAAAGTTGAGCAGTTGTGACAGAGATGGCTTACAGAGCCTAAAATATTTATGATATGGCCCTTTCTGGGAAAAGTTTGCCCATCCCTGTTGTACACACACATTGCCCAACTAAAATCAATTGTATTATAAATATATTTGATATGTCACAGAGAAAATTTAGTATAATTTGGGCAGCAGCTTACAGAGTTTTTCTGCTAACCAAATGTTTTCAAGACCCAATTTCATTTGAATATCACAATGGTGGAAGGAGGGAGGTATTGTCACTATTATTCTCAAGAATAAGAAGAGTAAAGCATAAACAGGTAACATGACTGGTTAAAGGTCAAGACTAGTAAATGCAGCAGAAACTCATAGTCTTGTCCTTTGCTCTATGGTTATTCTCCATGTACCTGCCTGCTCCAAACATCACCATAGGGGTGCTGCAATATGCAGATTTACTTTTGCCCAATTTTGTTACAAATGAATTTTTCAAAATATTCAGTTCCTTAGGAACCACTGCAAATTAAAAAAGAACATGTTTAGTTGATTTTTTTTTGGTTTGTTTGTTTGTTTTGGTTTAAGTATTTGGAATTTTAGTATGGAGTCTCAGGGCAGAAATGTTCCAAACCAATGTGACTTAATTTTTGCTCTGAACACATGAAGGCAGATATAAAATCTGCCCATGATTTTGCACATGTGAAGGCTGAGTATGTCATATGAAACCATGAGGAAAACCACACTCAAGTCCATCCAAAAGTCAGCTGGGACAAGGGGACTGCCCTGGCAGATTTTTTAGTAAAATTACTTTGCTCTGGGGCAGGATAAGTTCAGATGAACTATTAGATCCGTAGGTCAGCATTAAATTGTGTCGCATGGGAAAAGAGAAAAAAAGGTTCAAATATATTTGGAAAACACCAAATATGAAGCAAAGATAAAAGAAGTTTCTGCAGAAGAACTTCTCAGAGCCTTTGAATATGCAAATGTGCTCATTCCAAGGGATTGAGGTGGGCAGCAATGTACAACCTGCTCTCCCTGGGGCGCCTTTCTAGAAAAATCTGAGAGGATCGTTCATTAGAAACTGTTGAGGTCCCACCGTGGTCCAGGCACAGTGCTCATCTAGACACATGATGCATCCACCAAATTAGGTTATTATCCTCCCCATCGCACAGAGGGGCAGGCAGGCTCAGACTACCCAGTGACCAGGTGGAAGTTGCAGGATTCAGTGACAGGCTGTCTACACCAAGCCCACTGTCTCTGACTGTGTCACCCCAAAGCTCAGGTGGATCTCCCTCATTAATCCAATCGCTCAGTCCATTCAGCTTCAGGAGGGAGCCAGGGGATAAAATGGTTCAGCGTTCCACTGAAGTTGTCAGATTTTTGCTTGAGAGGTGGTCAATTTGTAGGTTTGGGGGTTTTTACCACAACTTGAACATAGTGATTGTCTTTCTGCCAATGATGAAATCAGTCGTCTGGTAGCAGTGATTCTCTGTCCTAAATCTTGGGTTGACCTCTGTGTACGTACACAGAAACCGAAGTTTTGCTGCAGCCTCAGAAACTTTCTCGCCCTGTAGGTAGGGACACCCAGTCTTTCAGTGGAATTAGGCTGCCTTGATGGGAAATCCTTATATATGTATGTGTTAGGACTCTTGGTTTCAAGAGTCAAAGTCACAACTTTTAAGTAAAAAGAGTATTTTACTGGCATATGAATTCAAAGAAGGGCTGAAGAGCCAAGCCTCAGGAAGGTCAGCTATTCAGAGTTAAGGATCAGGGCACAGAATATTCTAGAACACAGTTTCTGCTTCATTTTCTGTCTTCTTTCTGGGCAGTTTCATTCTCTCACAATGTAGACTGCCTGAACTGAAGTAGGGTATATGGTGACAAGTTTTGAGTTTTTAATGCTCCAGTGTTAATCCACAGAGAGTATTTGATGTTTTCTCATCCCAAGGACAAATTTCATGGAAGCCATTTTTGGTACAAGTGGATCAGATGACCACCCTGGGAACCATCAACCACAAAGGGAGGAGTGAAAGAGTCACCCAGTATTAAGAGGGAGGTTATCAAATTATGCATGGGGGTGGGGTGGGGAAGGAAGTGCGCAGAGAGCGCAGAGTATCCTGGAAGTCAATGATAGACACATGGGTTTCTCAACCACATTCTGACTGCTTATTTTTTTTTTAATTCATCTGTAAAAAGTTGGCCATTTGGGGTTATAAATTCCTGCTTCACCAAAGTTAAAAATTGTTTTCCTCATTAAAAATGTCAATAAAGGGTAATGTTTAAGTAGGGCCCAAAATAGTATCACTTCAGAGGATTCTTGGGAGGAGTAAATGATCTAATAAGGTAAAGTAGCTTGGCAATCAATGCCAGCTGTTATTCTTATAAACAGTTGGGTATTTAGTTAGGATACACATCTTCTGAGTATCTGTCCATCTCTGGAGAACCCCAAAAGTGAAGTTGCAGCAGTGTCCTATGGAGGCCCCCCTTCCCCTTAAAACCTCCATCCTCAATCAGGACTAGAGGGGATTTTTTTTCACAACACAAGCTTATTTCCTCAGAAAATGTTCAATTTTTCAAAAAATTAATTTTCCCAGGAAGTGATTTGTTTCATCAAATTCAAAAATAATTTCATCCATCTCCTGGGATAAACCTGCCTAGTTCCTACATTCTATTCATGTCCTAGAAAGGATGGAAGGTGGGGGAGGGGAGGACGGGCAGGAAGGGTGAGCAGACAATAGTATAGGGCATCACCCCAACCTGCCCCTGTGTTTTCTAGACCTGGCGGGTAGCGTAGACAGAGTCCGCTGTGCCCTGGAGAGGCAGTGAGGCACCTATTGTATACCCACTGGTTTTCCAAGAAGGAATGTGTAGTGGGGGATATGGTTTTTATAACTGACAAGGCATTTCTGACCCATTAGAAGGATGGGCCAGAATTGTGCACAAGTGAAGCCACGCCGAGGGAGTGGGCTGGATTTACCCTCTAGATCCGCTAGATCTGGGCAGCCGCTGGGCGCCTCCCAGGTTACCTGCCTCACTGGCTCTATCTTCTCATCTTGCAATTGGAAATGAAACTGACTTTTGAGGAGCAAGTGAGGAGGGCCGTGAGATGGCCGGGCGTTTCCCGGAGCTTTGGGGGGGAATGGGTTCTGGGCCCCTTGGAAGCTGCAGAACCAGGGAGGGAATTGCCCGCCCTCTGCCAAGCCATGTCAATCGACAGTCAAATTGTTCCTCAAGCACCACTTTTCTTTTAATCAGGCTGTTCTTCACTGGGGCTGTTTTAATTAAGGGTCCGCTGTCAACACAAAACATATGTTCTGAAGGCTTGCTTTGCTTACTAATGATGCCGGGATTATTAAATCTGGAAGGAATTTCCAGCTCTGCATGGCTTGGTGTTTCCTCCCGGGCCCCACCTTTTTGGTCCCCATTCCTCTCACATCTTGGCTGTCACCCACTTACCCTCCTTCTTGGGCATTGGTTCCCTCCTAGAAAGCAATCCATTCAGATCAATATTCAGGGTACAGTGTCCTAAAATTTGGTTCCCACCAGCTCCCACTATCTTTTTCTTCAGATTCAGGCTTCAAACTACATTCTCCGAAAACTTTTACACACTCACATTCACACACACACGCACACACACACACCATATATGTGTGTATATACATGTGCACACACATATCCATTCACATCCATGCTAAATATACACATATAATTTTATGTCTATGTGTGCCCATATGTGTGTTTGTATGCACATACATGTATTATTGTGAGTTCCTTGAAGTTTCTGTGGACTGCACATGCAATGGTGGTTCTCATAGGCTCTGCCATACAGCTTAAGGGTGTCGCAGGCTAGATCATTAGGTTTATGTAATTACACTCTGATGTCTGCATAATGACAAAATCACTTGGACGTGTGTTTGTCAGAACATGTCCCTCTCATTAAGTGACACATGACTATATATGGATAGAGATAGATATATCACAATCACATACACATGTATACGCAGAGGCCTAAGCCTATATCATATACATATGCGTATATTTATACATCCATATACATGCAAGCATATACAGTACATGTGAGTGTGGCCCTCTGTGCTGCTTTTAGTTGTTTTTATAACCTCCAGCCCTCTGACTCCCTTCTCTCTACTATGTGTGTGCGTGTATGCATACATATCCATATATGTATATACACACATATTTATTTGCTGTGACTTGGAGAAAAGGCAGAACTATGTCCTGGTGGCCTAACTCATCTTCTTCTCATTGTCCCAAGTATGCCTGGAAGCTGTCTAAAATGACCCCCAGGGTGCCAGCCTCTTGGGAGTTACAACCTCTATAATTCCCCTTGAGTGTGAGCTGGACTTTGTGGCTGGTTTCTAACCCTTTGGATGCAGCCAAATTGCTTCTGAGGTTCAGTTATAAAAGACGGTGTCTTCTTTCTCTTTTGCCCTCTTGACCATGTGATCTGATGAAGCCAATCCTTGTGCAGAGGCCCCCAGGGCTGGACACTGAGGAAGCTCTGGGCTGAAAGGCCACTTGAAAGCCTGGGAACAAATCCACACCCAGTCCAGCCTTTAGATGACGACCTAGGGAGACCCCAGATACCTGACACATTGATACCATGAGATAATAAATGTGTGTTATTTAAATTCTTGGTAACCTGGTGTGCAGCAAGTGGTAATTAATAATCCTAAACCATTTAGTCTGGCCCCCAACATACTAACTCCTGACAATATCACCTCTGGCAAGTGGCAGAAGACAGACTCTTCTTAAATTGAAGAGGCGGTGGTGAGCATGAGATGAGATAATGTTTGCTCATTGTTAGCTCAGGCTCAGTCTACGGCATTAGCTGTTATCACCACTGACTCCCAAGACCAGGCTCGCTGGTGTCCCTTGTGCAGACTGTCCTGTTCCTGTCACACGGGCCCAGTAACCATCAGTTCATAGTCCTCACCCTGTTATCGTTGTTCTCTTCTTCTTTATCTTTTTGTAGACAAAACCATAGAAAACCAGGCGAACTGGAGACCAGGATGGAAGTAGCAGTAAGACAAGGGTTAAGCCACAAACTCATTGGCATAGCAAAAGCACACCTGCCAACGCCAGGACAGATCTGGTCAAGACTAGACTTGGAAGAAAAAGAGATGCCAATGCAGTTCCAGGAAACCCCACCCATTTCTCTGAAATCCTGCTGACGAGACCCTGTAACCTGTCCTCCTCCTTAGTATTCCCCTGTAGATGTCTCCACTTCTCACTAGTTCAGGGAGAAGGTCTTCTCCAATTCTTGGCCATGGAATAACACCCTCTGTTGCTTGAATGGTGATTAGAGTCTGGTTCCTGGACTCTTACGAGTATAGAGGGTAGTAGAAGTCCCCTGGTGGGCAACAGCCCCTTCATGCGCACCACAGTCACTTCACAGGGACTCACAATGGCCCTCTGAGCATCATCTTTGTGTCTGCAGTACCCAGCCCCAAACCAATCGGGACATCAACCTTCAGAATTTACCCTTTCTACCTTTCTGTTCTAGGTAAATACCCTACTAGGTAGGAATCAACTTTCCCCTGGGGAAGGCAGTACAGGAGAGACGTTTTTGATTTTGTTATTTTCAAAGGCATGATGGACCATCTTGCTCATCAGTGGGGTGCTTTCACCCCATCTCAGTTCAGGCTATCATAACAAATACTTTAACTGGCAGACTTATCAACAACAGAAATAGCTCTCATAATTCCGGAGGCTGATTGGTCCAAGATCAAGGTGGTAGACTAATTGTGTCTGCTGAGGACTTTCTTGTCTTCTAGCTGTGTCCTTGCAGGTGGAAGGCAAGTGAGCAAACATTGTGGACTTCTTAGAAGGACACTAGCCTTATTTATGAGGTCACCACCCTCATGACCCAATCGATTCCAAATCTCATCACACTGGGATTAGACTCCAACATTAATGTCAGGGGTGCAGCACAAGCATTCAATGCACAAGAGATTCTAAATAAAACTCACTATTAAGGGACATAGGAGTTGAGGAGAGTCATGTAGAGGAAATGGGGCTTTTGCTGTTAATTCCTTGGTCCTGAAATGCTGGGAATATTAAAGTCTCCTTCATTTTGCTTGTGAAGAGACCCTCTTCTGAAAGGAGGAGTCAGAGTCAGATGGAAGGGATCTCAGAGATTGCTCAGTGCTTGCTGGTACTCTTATTTCCTCTGTACAGATGAGGAAACTGAGGCAATGAAAAGTTGAGCACCTCAGCTACATTGTATGGTAGAGCTGGGACTCAAACACAGATCTGTCTGTCTCCAAAGACCAAGCTCCTACCACCGTGACACTCAGAGTGTGCCCTGTGATTCTGGGCAGTCTGCAAACTGGGGAGGAATCATCTAGAAATGCCAGGCTTCCCTCCTCCCATGTGGTATGTGTGTTTCCTAAGACTTCATCCTTGTTCTTCCCTTTTAAAATTTCCTTTGTTTATTTTTTCTTTATCTTTTTCTGACTATAAAAGTAATGAATACTACAGTAAATGCAGACATTTGGAAAAAACCAAAGCCCAAACACCAAGGGTTTACATGTGCAAAGAAAAACAGGTTTGTTTTTTTTTATTCATTTGCATCGGCAGTGTTTAGTCTGGTATGGCATCTGTAACACTGGTCAACAAATTTTACAAAATTCATGTTACTGAAATAAAATTAGTCATTTCCTATTAATTTGTATGTGTTCAACATGAATATGACATTCAAATTCTAATTTTGGCTCTAGTTTCTTTTGTAATCTGCAATAAATGGATGTTTACATCATGAAATACATGCCAATTAATAAGTCTATGGTTAATACCTGTAAAAAATCAAGTCATAGACTACTCCTTAGATTTCTTTGCTTGTCTCTTGTACAGCTGTTCAGGAGCATCTCTGGGGAGAGTCCAGCAGTAGTCAGCCAGCATTGTAGTGGACCATTTCCCCTGGTATCTTTGTTCCATTGATGTGATATCTTGATGAAAATGTTTGCCATGTTCATCACTAACCATACCACAGTTTTCAGGGAAGAAATCCAGATGGGAATGAAGGAAGTGGATCTTTAGAGACATATTGCAGCCAAGTTTCTGATTCTGCATCAGCATGTCTTCTACTAGTACCTTGCAGTTTTCTGCACTAACATTCCCAAGAAAGTTTGTAGACACTTGGTGAAAAGCATTCCATGTTTGTTTCGCATCACCCTGTAGCAAGTTGTTGAACTGGTCATCTTCGAAGAGCTCTCGAATCTGAGGACCCACAAAAACTCCCTCTTTAACCTTTGCTTCACTGAGTCGAGGAAATTTTTCATGCAGGTATCGGAAAGCTGGCGAGGTCTGGTTCATGGCTTTCACCAAATTCTTCATCAAACCTAGTTTGTCTGCCTTGTTCTTGGATAAGTCCAAATCATGAACCAGGTCATTTAGTTCTTCTTGTGTTAGTCTGTGTGGGGTTGATGATGCACCACAGTGAAAATATAGATCACTGCATGCTGATGAAACAGGAGAAGAACAGTTAGGCTCACCCTTGTTCTCATCAGATGAATCAAGAGAATATTCTGCTTGAAGTTCTGGAAGTCCCTCACCATGTGGAACTGGTCTCAGTGCAGATGGAATGTTTGGGTAAACTATTCTCGACTTCTTTTTTTTTTTTTTAAGATTTATTTATTTATACATACAAGCTGGGGTACAGGCCAGAGGTGTGGGGCGGCAAGAGGGTTCACCAGGGACAGAGCAGGGAGCAGAACAGGCAGATGAGAAATACACTGCTGAGGGGAGCAGCGGGCGAGGCAGGAGAGGTCTGCCGCACCATGTGGGATTCTCCCCGGCCG
>PVIJ01007199.1:0-74867 GCA_004024925.1 Scalopus aquaticus | reverse complement strand
AGGGAGGCCACTATTCTCGACTTCTTTTGCTTTGTTATTCCACCGGAAAGAGGAGGAACCAAGCAGAAGTCACTGTTTTATGTGGTTGCTTGGCTCTCTCCACATCATGGGCACTGCAAACGGCATTGAGGGTCTTTTGCCATTTAACCACTGTGAAAGCTGTGTTGTCCATGTAGCACAGCATATATGCGGGGCCCAAAGTTTGTCTTGGTCACCAACCTTGCATCTGAAGTGAAGATGATAAGCTTTCTTCACTTGAGAAGTGATCCTTTACTTCTGGTTGGCAAATGTCACTTCCCCACAAATAGAGCAGAAATTGTCCATGCTATTAACACAGTTTTGAGGCATGACTGTTCTGTATTGTGCCTAAATGGATAAAATAATAACAGTTCTATGTAACAGTAGCTTAAACTGTCTCACACAAAGTCTGAATATTTTCAATGATCAACCTTTCTGGCAGGGCTTTCTATAGTTCACTGCTGATGTCAGTTTACTTCAGCAGCTGCCTGGTAGTAGTATTGCATTGCATCAGAAAATGATGCAATCAACTCTGGATGATGTGTGCATGATGGTATTATGCAATGTGATGCAATGTTACATCATTCTAGGCTGCTTTAGGATGTTGTTACAGTCCTACTGGATAAATTTACACAGTGAAACATATAAAATGAATTATATGAAATATCTTAAAACGAGAGCTAATAAAAAATTTTCAGGGTTATATTCATGTTCAGCACACCAAGATACTACAGATTAGTGTCTCTTTAAGTCAGTAACAATCTCAATGTAATTGATCAATATTGATTTAATACGTAGAGGAGTCTTTGACAAGAGGTTAGACAATGAGAGGTCATTCATTTTCATTTTATACATTTTTTTAAGATTTATTTATTTATGCATACAAGAGTTGGAGTGTAGGCTAGATGTGTGGGGCTGGGGGAAAGGATTAATCAGAGACAGAGTGGGGAGCAGAACAGGCAGATTGACTGAAATACGCTGCTGAGGGGGCAGCCGGGAGACAGAAGAGCTCTGCTGCACCATGTGGGTCAACTCCCTAGCTAGGGATTGAACTTGTGCTGCAGTGGCTGGAGAGAGCTTCATAGTGCTGAGACTTAACCCCTTGCACCACCAGGGAGGCCTTTATACATTTTTGTTTCTGAATTTTAAAATAATCAGCTATGTATTTTTTAAAAGATTTATTTATTTATGCATACAAGCTGGGATACAGACCAGAGGTATGGGGTGGTGAGAGGGTTCACCAGAGACAGAGTGGGAGCAGAACAGGCAGATCTACTGAAATACACTGCTGAGGGGAGCAGTGGGCGAGGCAGGAGAGGTCTGTCGCACCATGTGGGAATCTCCCTGGCTGGGAGCTGAGAATAGCTCCATAGTGCTGCGCTTAACCACTGAGCCTCCAGGCAGTCCCAATCAGTCATGTATTTTTTGAACACCCATAGCTGATATATTTTGGTTGTGAAAATTCAGTAGTCATGGACTAAACAATTGGAAAATCTATAGCAAATAAAAGTGATGTGTGTATTCATTTCCCAGGGCTGTTGTGGTATGGCAGGGTCAACTTCCCTCTGAAACCTATAGGGGCTCCTTTCTTGCCCTTTCCAGCTTCTGACGGTTTGCCACTAATCTTTGACATTTCTGGGTTGGCCCTTCAATAATTCCTGTCTCTGGTATCTCCCTTCATGGTCTCGTGGTGTTGTCACATCATGGTGTTGTCCCCTACTGTGTCTCTCTTTACCTGGCCACATTCTTATAAAGACACCAATCATATTGGATTAATGGTGCATGCTGCTCCAGTGTACATGAAAATAAATTAAATTAACTAATTATATCTGCAATGACCTGGTTTCCAGATAAAGTCATATTATGAGTTTCTGGAGCTTAGGACCTCACATAGCACACACACACACACGCACAACCCTGTTTGCACACAGTTTGCTTCCAATAAGTAGCCTGCCTTGGTTAGTGTGTCCTAGACTTCCCTTCCCTCCCAATAAACTGCAAACACAGTGCATGAGGCTTTTCTTGCATAGAGAAGGTTTTATTGCCCAAGAAATATGAAGTGAACTGACTTTCCGGGATATGTACAGAGACATCTGGAGGAGATGCATGTGCAGAGGCCTGAAGCGGCACACAGGGGGGTGGAGGGAAGGAGAGAAGGGGATGCTGACCATGCTGGAAAGGAATGAAGGTGTGAGGTGTTTGGACTGGGTCAGGAATGACCTTGACTTCATCTTGAATCTGAGACATGTTCCATGAAGGGAGACTTGGAGGATTTCAAGCATGGCAGTGATGGGATGAGCTTTGGCCCCAGTCTACCAAGAAAGTATCGATAGTGTCTATTGATGAGCTGTGTTAAAGGAAAAAAAAGTATGAGTGCTGGCAATGTGATAGACTTTTGGTATAAGTTGTCTCTCTGAACTTGAATGTGGCTTGTATTTTTATCCCAAGAGGAAAATGTTGGCTCAGAGAGGTTGTGATGGGCATCCCTGGGATTTCAGAAGCAGGTAACAAAAGCTAGGATTTGAATACAGGTCTGCCTAACTTCAAAATTTGGGCTCTTAACCACAACACCAAACTGTATTCTATGCCATTATTATAATAATTATAATAATAATAATTACTATTATTATTATTATTTCATTCTGGATTTATCGACGTAAGTTTGAGATTGGTCAGAATTAATGTCACTACAAAAGACATGAAACTGTGACTCCGCAAAGCTCAGCTCTCCAAACCCTGACCAGGCTAGCAAAGACAGAGGGTGTGGAACATCCTTCCCCATCTTCCTCTAATTATGGGGGCTGCTGAAACCTAGAGGGAAGGGTCACACCAGAACCCTTAATGAGATTGGAGGTGAGCCTGGAATTCCTTTCAACTTCCAGCATGAACCCAGCAAGGAAGAAGTAACTGCAGAGATACCATAAAGTCAGGTCAATCAGTTTATAGGATGTGACTCTAAATCCCAGCCTTGCTACACATACTATGTGATGTTGGGCAAGCCACATCTCCTTCATGAGTTTTAGGGTTTTTACCTCTAAAATGGCAAGTAATAATACCCATGGAAGGAGTTATAGGTGGCTGGTATATTGTAGGAGTAGACAAATGTAACCATTCATGTAGTCCTTATTGTTGTCATTATTGCTTTATTTATTTTTGCATGGAAGACAAGTTTTAATCCATGAAAGAATTTTAGTTTGACACCCTTTTGGAGGGAGTGGCTGAATGCATGCCTCTATAATCATGGGTTAGATGAAGCCAGTTTTTTTTGACATAGTTGGGAAAATCAGGCACCAAGGAAGGGGAGGCAGAGAAGTCAAACCACATCAGGTGGGGGTATTTGGCTGATGGTAAATACCATCTACTTCTAGAAAGATCTCAAGAAGCTCTCAGGCCTACATGAATCTTGAAAAGTAGAGTACCTCATGTAGTTTTCTGGAAACAATATATCCGAGGGTAAACAGTGGTCTCAGGGAAACTTGGCAACTCAACCTTCTGAGAGGAAGTGAGGACATGGATTAGGACTGGGCAAAGTTCTTTTATTTGATGCCGCTTGGTCTGATCCGTTCCAATTTCATTTGACAAAAGGGAATACTTTCTAACAAAGCAGAAGTAACACAACCAGGAAACATCAAAAACCCCTCTGGGGGTGCCCCAAAGGACTCAGAAAAGGTTACAAGCCTGTTGTGTTCTTCCTATAAACACACTCATTTAATTGCTTCTGCAATTAATTAGGCCGGTTCCTGGCAAATTGTGGTCGCCAAACACCCTCAGCAGAACTTACCCTGGCTAAGTGCTCAGAGGCGGCTGTCCTGCAGTGAATGTGGCCCTCAGCCTTAATTTTAGTGTCCATATGAGTTTTTTATTTTAAGGAATAGGGATGAAGATAGCAAGATATGTAAAAAGGAAAAAAAAAATGAGGTTTGAGCTCCCTTATTGGTTGTTGCTACCCAGGCAGTTGCAGATTGGTTGTTACTGCCCAATCAGTGTCAGAGCTGACTCTACCTCCTTCCTTACGTGGTGGTGTGACTTCACAGGCCATTTAGTGACATATTAGCTAAGTTCCTAAAATGGCAGTCATTCCATTTACCAAGTGGTGGAGAGGCCTAGGTTGGCAGGTAAGTGGAATCCATAGGTAGTTGCTATTTGATTTAAAGATTTAAGAGGAGGGTCTCCCTGATGGTACAACGGGTTAAGTGCAGCGCTGTGAAGCTATCGTGGTTGCTGCGGCTGGGGCAGCACTAGTTCTATGCCGTGCTGGGGAGATTCCCACATGGTGCAGCAGACCTCTCCTGTCTCGCCCGCTGCTCCCCTCAGCAGTGTATTTCAGTCGATCTGCCTGTTCTGCTCCCCATTCTGTCTCTGGTGAACCCTCTTACTTCTCCACACCTCTGGCCTGTACCCCAGCTTGTATGCAAAACTAAATAAATAAAAAATAAAATAAAATAACATGCACTTAAAAAAAAATAAAGATTTAAGAGGACACAGATCTCAATTTCTTCTCATTTCCACTCCCACTGCTCCTACCAAAAAAGTTCTAAAAAATTTACTTAATTAATATGACACTAAGAGATTTTGGGTTTTCATTCATTGGGCTTCAAAGACCTTGGTTCCTCAGGCATTAAGGAACCAAAGAGAGAGAGCTCTATCCTGTCAGCTTCTTCCCTTTTTCAGGCCTCTGCTCACCACCCTCAAGGTCTCACCTGAGGATTTGGTTGTTTCTTTGCAGGATTTCAGCGCAGGTGCTCTAGGACATAGCCCTAAGGACACAGCTATCTTCCTTTCTCTGTTCCCCACTCAGGCCTCTGGCAATGATCGCTACTTCCCAGGTTTTCAGGAGTCTGAGTCTTGTCAAATTGTTGGTATTTTTGAAATGAACATCCCTATTTCCACAGTACATCTTTAGGGTGTCTACCAAAGGCCTCTCATCTCAAACATCACTGTTCTTATTGCATCATTTATCATTGAAATCATAATTGTTAACATTCATTGAGCACTTATTATGTGCCAGCTACTCCCTCACACTGAAACTCCACAGAGGTTACATAACCTATCCAAGATCACATACCTCTCCGAATGTAACCAGCATGTAAAACCACACTCGTGACTCTGGAGCCCTTACCACCACAAATTACTTCTCCCACATTTACCCACCTCCCACTCCTCTACTCAGAGAATCTTGGATGGCCTCATCACTTTTAGGATAAAGGGGCAGCCGCTCTGAATTGTAGTTAGTGTCTGTCTCAAGCAGATGCTTAGCATGCCCGTGACAAGGTTCTCTTCCATGCCTTTCCTTGGGCTCTGGGCCCAAGTTTGTGGTGATTTCCTCGGAAGCATTGTTTTTTTCTGAATCACACAGAAATTATTCACAATATCCTCTCTTCCAATAACACTTGTAACCCCAACTCTCCAGATTTGATCTCACTCAGATTTATAAGAGCCAAGTTTCTTAAAAAAGCCACATTGTGAAAATTCCAATGGGAAGTATCTAGTTATTTTATTTTTTAAGATTTTATTTTTTAAAGAGAAGTTTTAGATTTACAACAGCATTGAAGAAGGTACAGAGATTTCCTTTACAGTTCTTGCCCCCACATATGCATAAATTCCTGTGTTGTCAATATCATTTACCAGAATGGTCCTTTTTTTTTTTTTATCAAGGACAAACTGACATTCACACATGATAATTACCCTAAGTTCATAGCTTACCTTTAATAATAGCATTTTCACTGCCTTCAAAATCTTCTGTGCTCTGACTGTTCATCCCTCCTTCTATCCCCAGCCCCTGGCAAGCACTCACCTTTTACTTTTTTCTCCATAGTTGTTTCAGAATGATAAACATTTGGAACTGAACATTAAAGAACCTTTTCAGATTAGCTTCTTTCACTTAGTACTATTCATAAAGCCCATCCCTGTCTCTTCATAGCCTGTAACTTGTCTCTTTTTAGCACTGAATAATATTCTATACTTTAGAAGTACCATCATTTATTTATCCATTCAGCCACCCAAGGACATCTTGATTTATAAATTATATATCAAATAAAAGGCTAATATTCTATATAAAGAACTCATAAAACTTAACAGCAAAAAATACAAAGAAACTTCTTTTGAAATGGACAGATGCTTTAAATAGGTACATCACCAAAGAAGATATACTGATTACTGACAAGCACATCAAACAATGTTATCCGCCTGTTCTTACCAGGGAAAGGCAAATTAAAATGGCAGTGAGATGTGATCTCACACCTGTGAGATGGCTAATATCCAAAAGACAAGAAGCAACAAGTGTTGAGGGTGTGGACACAAGAGAACCCTGTACTACATGGTTGGTGGAAATGGAAATTGGTGCTGCCACTGTGAAATTCACTTTGACTTCATCTGCAACACTGACAGATCCTGGTCCTATAGACGATGGCTTTGATCTTGATATAGAATATTAACTTCTCTGGGTTCTCCAACTTGTGCCCAGTATGGAGGTTCTTTAAAAAATTAAGATTAGAGCTACCAAATGGTCTAGCAATTCCACTTCTAGGTACCTATCTGAAGGCTACAAAAGCACTATTTCAAAGAGATATACAACCCCCATGTTTGTTGCAGTATTATTTATAGAACCAAGAGTTGGAAACAACATATTGAATGGCAGACAAGTGAGCAAAGAAGAGATGGTATATATACCCAATGGAATGCTACTAAGCAGTAAAAAAGGTGAAAAGATTCCATTTGCAACAATATAGATGGAACTAGAGGGCATTATGCTTTGTGAAATAAGTTAGAGAAGGGAAGACAAACACCAAGTAATCTCATTCACAGGTGATACACAGGGAAGCAAAATGAAAGATTGGACTAAATAAAATAAAAACAAATTTCCAGACTATAAGAACAAAATAGTTATTACAGAAAGGAAAGATTAAGAGGGAGTGGGAAAATTGGATAAAAAAGGTCAACTGTGTGATGATGGCTGGAAACTAGAGTCCTGCTCAGAATAAAAATGTCTAGACTTTACAAAGTCTAGACCATTGAATATACACTTGTTTAATATTCTGTATGGTGAACATAGGGAGTATGTACAGATGTTGAACTAGTAGACTCTGCGCCTGAAGCTATAAATCAATTTTGATTCAATTGAATAAAAGACGCCTTCATAATAATATTAAGACATCACTGACCTTTCTGTTTTGCCATTGCACCTATGGGATGAAGGCAATGGTGGGTGTGATTGTTAATTTTATGTGTTAGCTTAACTGGGCCATGGGGTGCCCATATATCTGGTCAGTCACTATTTGGATGTTTCTGTTAGGATGTCTGGATGAGATTAATATTAAGCTGGTACACTGAGTAAAGCAGATTACCATCCAGACGGGTGGGTGAGCCTCATTCAATCAGTTGAAGACTGAATACAACACAATGCAGGACTCCCCTGAGCAAGAGAGGAAATTCACCAGCAAGTGACTTTGACTTCATCTGCAACACTGACAGATCCTGGTCCTATAGACGATGGCTTTGATCTTGATATAGAATATTAACTTCTCTGGGTTCTCCAACTTGTGCCCAGTATGCAGATTTGAAATCGCCAGCCTCTAATAATCCTGTGAGTCAGTTTCCTACCATGAATCTCTTTCTTTCTCTTGATATGCCCCATTGATGCTGTTTCTCTGGAAATTCCTGACCAATCATCTATTTTTGAACATCTGGGTTGCTTCCATACCTTTGCTATTGTGAACAGTGCCGCAATGAACATACAGGTGCATGTATCCTTTCGGATTAGTGTTTTTGTATCCTTTGGGTAAATTCCCAAAAGTGGGATTGCTGGGTCATATGGAAGCTCCATGTTTAGCAGTCTGAGGAATCGCCATACAGCTTTGCATAGTGGTTGGACCAGTTCACATTCCCACCAGCAGTGTAGAAGAGTTCCTTTTTCTCCACATCCTTTCCAGCATTTGCTGTTGCCTGTATTTTTAATGTGTGCCATCCTCACAGATGTGAGGTGGTATCTCATAGTGGTTTTGATTTGCATTTCCTTGATTGTAAGTGATGTTGAGCATTTGTTCATGTATCTGTTGGCCATTTGCTTTTCTTCTTTGGAGAAGTGCCTTTTGAGCTCTTCTGCCCATTTTTTGATTCTTGAATATACACCTGCCCAGTATTCTGTATGACAATAGGAAGTATGAATCAGGTGCTTCTGGTGCATATAAAGAATGATGATTTCTTCAAGGAAAACTCTTTGGATATGGCATTGAAAACTGAGCTAGTCATGTTTTCTCATGGTATAATTTTATTTGAAAGACTGACAGGCAAACAAACTGTGACTATTCTGAGTTGGGGTTTGGCAGATATTATGGCAAAAATGAGTGACATGAGCTTGTCATTTCAAGGAATACAATAGACAGTAATTTTTGCCAATGATAAAATTCAAGCTTGAAAACAAAACTTGAAATTTTGGAGACCTGGGTCTCTCCTTGTGAGTTAGATATTTTTCCAATATTTAAATTTTTCCACTGAGATCAGGTCATGAGTTTAGAGAATGTGGTATTTTGATATTGTATAATGAACTGTGTCAACACTTAAAAGATCATCATGACTGAGTGAACCAATATAAAATCACGTTCTGGTAAAAGATAAATTTAAGGTGCCAGAAAAAAAAATGGATTTTAAAGCAACAGAAAATGAAAAGTTCAGCAATGCAGTTTTGATTCTACATCACAACTAATCGTTAAAAAGTATTATTTGCACACTTTCGACGACACATCAAGAAAGAATATTCTCAGTTGTCTGGGAAGGCTGCTAACATGCTCCTCCTTTTTTCAGCTTTGTATGTATCTGTGTGAGGCCAGATTTTCTTCACATACTTCAGCCAAAGAACATATCACCACTTCTTGAATGCAGAAACAGGTAGGAGAACCCAACTTTATTATTAAACCAAGTCTTCAAAGAGGTTTGCAAAATTGTAGAGCAGTGTCATTCTTTTCACAAAAGTTTTCCTGTTTGAAAGATTATTTTTATTTTTAATAAAATAGGTTATTTGTGCACATGCTTTTTGTTATTTTTTTGGTCTTTGATATTTTTAAGTGAATTAAATAAACGTTGAAAACATTTCTTGGTTTCAACTCCTACATATTTATGGATATGACTTATACAAATTAAATGTCTCTGGAGTCTTCAATAATTTTTAAGAATATGAAAGGGTCTTGAGAGCAAAACTTTGCTCTAGTGGATTTGAATGGGCTGTTTCTTTTTACGAGTCCAACTCAGCATCCAGGGTAATTTTGTGTATGTGTGAATGTGGGGTATAGGGTATTATTTGTCCATACATTTTTATTTCCTGGGCCACTTAGTGGGTGAAGTCTACTTCTTTGCCCCTTGGCAGCTGCACTGACCACACGACCTGCTTTGGGCAGAGCGAGACTTTCAATATGCTATGTGTGTGTATGTTTGCTCTCTTGTCCTCTGCAGCCACCATGAGGAGAACATGAGCTTAGTACCCACCAGTCATAGTCCAGGTAGAAGCTTCAGTCCAGTCTGTCATCCAGAGCCCCGGTGGGATGACTGACTCCAGTCAACCTGTAGACACATGAGAATGAAAAACATGGCTGTACACCAGTGAGATCTGAGGGTTCTCTGGATTGAATGTTATGTCCCTCAAAAGGCATAGGTTGGAGTTTGATCTCCAGTGTAATCTAATTGGGAGGCAGGGCTTTGGGAGGTGGTCAGGTCATGAGGGGAAGCCTTCAGAAATCGGATTGGTGTCCTTACCAAGGAGACCCCAAACCACTCCTTGGTGCTTCTGCTGGGTGAGTCCCGGGGAAAAGAAGAACTAGGAAGTGGATTCTCACCAGATACCACATATGCTGGCACCTTGACCTGGGACTTCCCAGCTTCTAGAACTATGAAAAATGAAGTTCTGTTATTCAATCTGGTATTCTGTTATAGCAACTGGGACAAGCAAACATAGAGGTTATTACACATCCTTTTTGAAGCAGAAACTGTAGTTACAGAATTCCAGAGGAGAATTCTACAGTTTTCTGCCTCAGAGAGGTAGGGATAAGACAGGCTCCTCATAATGGTGCAGGAAAGGGGTTTGAGGGAGTGGCATCTCTGTGAAGCACATGGACTCCTCTTAATTCAGTAAGTCTTCACTTAACACTGTGGACAGGTTCTTGGAAAATGCAACCTGAGGCATTTGAAAGTACATTATTGAATATCATTCTGTTCAACTTGACTGGAATTTATTTTTTTCTCTTTAGTGCTATAAGTTAATAACCTTATCTGAGAACATACTGTACACTTATTAAGAACGGCCCTTTTGCCCTCATCTCTGCCTGGTGGCCCCAGTCCAGCATCCTTCTCATCGAACATCCAGACAAAGTGAGCCTCCAGGCATGCAAGCGGGTGAAGTGCTCAGCTAGGCAGGGTGGAGAAGAGAACCTTGCAGCCATCTTTAGCTGGACATTCTCAGCCAGTTTTCTTGGGTTCAGCCCACACTGTCACTCCCCTTTCATAAGTAGTGTTGATTAGTAGTTCTTCCTAACCTTGTAGCAAATCAGCACTTCTGGGAATGTCTCATCGCCTGCATGGGGGTCTGCCATCTCCAATGTGCTAAATCAATAACCTCATGCTAATATAATTTTCAGCATTCAAGACCTATTGCTTGCCATTTTCTCTCTAATTTCTCTTTCCTTTTTGGACTTTTGCTTTGAAAATTTGTCATCACTTTGCCAACTATGGTCTCTGTGTTTGAAGTGAACATATACATTGAGAACACAAGTTCAATCTGATGTCTCCTGAGTGAACTTTTCTTTTAATAACAGCTTTGTTGAGATGTGCTACCAAACATTTTCCCCATTTCAGGTGTACAGTTCCATGACTGTCAGTATGTTCACAGAGCAGTGAAACTCACCATGGTCTCAGCGTCCCTCAACCACCCCTCAACCTCTATGTCATCTCCCAGACTTAGGTGACCACTAATCTACTGCCCATTATAGATTTGATTATCATGGTAATTTTCTACTAACAGAATTGTACAATATATGAACTTCTTTCACTGGGTTCTTCCCTGCATGTCACTTGCGTCAGTATGTCATTCTTTTTTATTGTCAAATGATATTTGGATACATCACATTTTATTTATCCATTTATCAGTTGACAAAGTGATCTCTAGAGAAGAAAATCAGGACATGTCTCTCTCTTCTACAAATTTATCATAGCCAGCCAGGCCTTGCAACAATTTACCCTCCCCTCATCATCTACCTTTCTGATCTCATCTATTACAAATCTCCCTCTTAGTTTGTTATACATCAATCTTACTGCTCCTTTTCCCCATTTCTTGAAAACATTATGTACTCCTACATCTGAACCTTTGCATTTTTTTTTCCCTCTGAATGGAAGAAAGAGCAGAAGAAAGCATCTTCCCTCAGATCACTCATCCTTTCCCATGCTTCTTATTATCTCCACTGAGAGGCCTTTCTATAGTCTCTAACCAGGCACTGCTCTGCTTCTAACAGATCACTCTTACTACCATTCTTAGCTCTCATCACATCTGTCATTATCTAGGCTTTCTGGTCATACTCTTGTAGATTCTCTTTCTCCCTCTTCTGGATTGAAACTTCAAGATGGCAGGCACTTTCTGACACCTTCACTGCTCTATTTCCAGGACACAGAATGAACAAAATGGATATTCAATGAGGCTTCATTCGAAGAATGGATGGATTTAAGGATGGATGGATTTATGTCTTTTGTTCTGGGAAAATTTCTGTCATCACTTCCTATGGTAGGTAGAATTATATCCTCCAATCCAGCTCAAGATGTCTTCTGCAACTGTCTCCAGAACCTGTGAATATATTACATTACAAGGCAAAGGGACTTTGACAATGTGATAGAGGTTATGGGCATTGAGATGGGGGATTATCCTGGATCATCCAGGTGGGTTCAATATAATCACACGACTCCTTAAAAGCAGGGGTACTTTTTCAGGTATGGTTGTCAGTGAGAGAGATTGATGGTCAAAGAGATGTGATGTTATTGTTTTTGAAGATGAAAGAAGGGACCACCAGCTAAGGAATACAGGCGGCCTCTTAAAGTTAGAAAGTCAAGGCGAATTCTTCCCGAGAGCCTGTAAAAGGGATGACACTGCTAACACCTTGATATATAAAATTTTATAATACCCATGTCTTATATCTAATGTCTAAAACTATCAGGTAATAACCTTGTTCTGTTTTAAAGCACTAAGTCTGTGATTATTTGGTATAACAGCAGTAGGAAAGTAGTATATGCCCTTGTCTCTATTTTCTCTTTACCTCTCAGCATATGTTTGATAGGATTTTTTTCTAATATATAGTTTTATTTTTATTTATATCTTTTACATTTTGTATTCCCCTTGGGTAACCCACCACCAATTCACCCGTGATCCATCTCCTTGGTCCCTTGTGTTCTTTTCTACTCCATTTTGTGCCCTTATCCTCGCCATCCCCGCCACCCCCCCCCCAAGTTTAATAGGATTTAAATAAGAATTTACCTGACCTTTCCTAGTGGCGAGTACTTTAAGTATTCAGACAGAATGGAATTTTTAGAGAAAACTCTAGCTCAATTCCAGAAACGTGAAGAAAGTTCTATTTTTCCCACTTGATTTTGTGACCTGGAACACAAACACTTGCAGAGATGGTTCTGGAATTTTCTGAAACTTGGCTTAGTTCATCAAAGGTGCTATGAAAAATATGATGAAGGTGCAGAAGCTGCAGCTCATTTGGGTGCCATGGATGCCAACCCTGATGCCTTGATGCCTCCTGAGGTAAAATTTTATGCACGGGTTAGACAAGCACACAGACTATGTTAACATTTCCTGCTATCTTAGACATTTGCATCTACTCTCCTGACTCTTGGCAGCAGCTACTTTCCCTCATGTGAGCATCCTTCCTGTCCTCTGAAGTGTCTTTGGTGCCATCACCTCCTTTAGATGTCTGACCTCCAACTCTGAATATCTTTTCTTCAGTTCCAAGGTAACAGGCACTTGTATGCTTCCTCAGCCCAACTATGTTTCAGCAGGATAGGCAGATGGTCATTTGTATTTCTACCTGTTGCATTTGCCCTTAGACATAGAACCTGTGATGTTCCAAGTGTTTTTCCAAATGCAGAAGAGATGGCATCAAAAAGACTGACAATAAACTAATGAATAAGTGGAGCTATCTTGGTCAGCTATACAAAAATGCTATGGAGAGAGAAAAGCAGGGTAAGGTACATATGGGAGAGTGGTGGGATAGAGCTGTTGGCTTAGACTGGTGGTCAGATAAATCTCACTGTGGAACTGAAGGAGGTGAGACAATGAGCCATGAAGGTATTCAGGGTAAGGTTATTCTAGAAAGTGGGTTAACGAATGCAAAGACCCCAGGCAGGATTCCACCTGGTGTTTTTGAGGATTAGCAAAGGGCCAGTGTGACTGTAAAGGAATGAATGAAGGAGAAGGTAAATGGAGGTGAAGATAGAAAGGTATGAAGTAATCTGATAATGATGGCAGAGTGGCAGAAACTAAAGCCAGAAATTTCTATCACTCTTATCTGACAGTTCTAAGGACAAAATTATGCAGGGCTGATGCAGTAGTTATAGTACTGGGGACTCCACTTCTTTTTATTTTGTTGCTCTTCTACATTCAAAACAGAGCTTCCATCTTGTGGCATAAGAGGGAAGCTTGAGAATAATAGAGAGGATGTCCCTTTATTCCTTTTCCTTTAAAGGCAAGATTAGAATTGGTGTGTGTCAAATGCCTCAAACACCCATTGGCCAAACTCCACACACAGTTGCAAGGAGTAAATATAGTTTTCATTTAAGCAATCACACGCATGCCTAAAACTCAGGGAATCTACAGCAATGGAAGATGCTGGGGTGTAGCCACTAAAAGAGGCTGTGAAACATCCAAGGGGGTCAGTGAGTTGCCCTTTGTGTCATGAATTCTGAGGTGAGGGCCCAGCTGAAGTTGCACATCCGGGAATGAGCAACTGAGAAATATTTTAATCCATGGCTCTTAATTTCCTACAGACACCATGTAGATAGAGAAGAGCATCGGTGCTGAGCTCCCATGGTGCTCCTCTATCTCAGGGTTGAGAATATGGGGCCAGATCACCCAAGGAGACAAAGGAGGGGCAGCCACCAAGGAAGGAGAATCAGGAGCAAATAGTGTTTTCGAAGCCAACATGCAATTTTTGTGGGGCTTTGATTGTCCCTTAGTTTTTAGTGGACCAGGAAGATGACTATCTATTTATAGATTCTCAAGCAGAATTTTGGGGCTTGCTACATAGCCTATATTTTATTTTTTTAATAAAACAAGTAGTTTATTATTTTGAAGTAAGATGTATAATTTTTACCAGGCAGACTAAAGACCTATGTCAGCAAGAATAGAACATTATCATCTCAGAGGCAGTTTCGAGGAAAGCCAAGTTATTACTAGGTTACTTAGCAAATAGGGAGTTCAGACAAGGGGAGTTCATCTCTGGATTGACACCTTATTCATGAGGCTAGGGTTTGTTTTCCCACTGCAGAGACAGTCCAACTTCCAGAGAATTGGTGGGCCCTTCCTTTGCTATCTTGCTCTGTCTGAGCACTACCAAAAGTCATAACCTGGGTTTTGTCATTACCACCACTGCTACTGGTGGTTCTAAGAGGGACCCATCGATTACTCCATGGTCCAACTACAAAATATAATCATCCTGTTAGGAGGCTCTTCCAACTGCACACAACTTTTAGTAGATGATATACATGGTAAAGGTCTTTGCCTCTCTGTTAGCATTTACATAAGTTACCTATACATTTACTTGTCTAATGTAACTTGATTCTGACTGAGGCTTGAGGTTTTCTCTTTATACTTTTCCTCCTTTCACTTTCTTGATTGTTGAATCCCAACCAAGTAGGAGTTAATGAAGCTAGTTTGTGTCACCACTGCCTCCTAGACAGAAATATCAAGTGATAATGTGCTTTTCAGATTCAATTAAAATGATTTTGTTCTTTAAAATGAAATAAAATGAAAAGATGCTGTTCTCAATGTAATACTCAACACTCGAGAGCGTCAAATCTTCAAAAATGTCTTTGAACGATAGAAAAACTTATGCTTTCAAATTAAAAAAAAAGTATACCAAAATGTAAACATTATGTGATGCTGATTAAACAACAGAAAAGAAACTACTCAAAGTGATCCATGTCTTTCACATCATACCAGAATTTGATCTATAATCAAATAACAGGTTTTATCCCCTAAAGTAAATCCTTGCTGGTTAAATATTTCAGTCTTAGAGACCTCTCTGGTGGCATAGGGGTTAAGTCTCAGCGCTATCACCATTATGGCCTGAGTTAGATCTGAACAGGGACCGGACCCACATGGCGCAACAGACCTCTCTTGCCTCACCCGCTGCTCCCCTCAGCAGTGTGTTTCAGTCAGTCTGCCTGTTCTGCTCCCCACTCTGTCTCTGGTGAACCCTCTCACCCCCACCCCCCCCACCTCTGGCCTAAAATCAAGTTCTTCTATAAATAAATAAATAAATAAACACACAAAAAAACAAACAAATAAATCTTAAAAAAAAAACACAAAAAACCTTCAGTCTTAGACCCAGTGAATGAGGATGGCTACTCAGCGCTTGCTTAACAGAAATATATATTAACCACTCTTCACCCCTTCACCAGGGTTCTGAGGGGTAGAAGGGATAAAACGTAGACATGTTTATACAAATACGCAGCCTGCAACTTAAATGTTCTCAAATATGAAGAACATGCATTTAGACACTTTTTTCCTCCCACCACCTACCACTTCTACCCTTTCCTCTGTCCCCTCCTCTCCTTAATATCAGAAACCTCACTTTGGTTATCAATTTTGCTACTTTAAAATATTTTGCTTTATCTGTTCACCCTCTTTGATTCTGTCTTTTACTATTATATGTGAAATCATCCAATAATTGTCTTTATCATTCTGATTTATTTTGCTACACATAATTTCTTCAAGCTCCTTCCATTTTGCTGTAAATGGCAACATTTCATCATTATAGCTAAGTAGTATCCCATCGGGTGTGTACCACATCTTATATATGAAAATGCAAACTATTTTGTATGTTACCTGCCACTTTACTCTATTAATTTATTGTTTCTAATAACTTTTTGGTGGATTTTTTTAACTTTTCATATACCTTGCCATTTTAATTTGATGCAACATTCAACAGAAAGATGGAAATTACTTTATTTTATAGATTATAAGTGCTTAACAACATCTTGTATTATCTGTGTGTATTTTCTTCACTCAATCATGACTATGCCTTCAAGGAAGGCATATTATTTAAATACTATATGTATTTTATTATTTATTTCATTATCTCTATATGCCTGGAATATAGCAGGTGTTCAAGGAATATTTTTGAATGGATGAAGACATATTTTTCTGTGCAATTTCAGCCATCATGTGTGTACTGCATGATTTTGTTGGCACTTCAGTACACTTCTGCCCTCTGCTTCTCTTTTAGGCAATCATCCCCTAATGATTAGAGATGTGGAAATACCTTTTGATCAACGTGTTGGCCATCTATCTGTCTATTTTGGAAAAATGACTTTTCAGACCCTCTACCCAATTTTATTTATTTATTTATTTTGATAAATATTTTATTTACTTTTGTTATTCATATCTTTAGCATTATTGTGTGTTCCCCATAGGTTACCCACCACCTGTTCACCTGTGAAGCCATCACCATAGTCCCCCGTGCTCCCCTCTTCCACCCTCTTGAGCCCTCACCCTCCCCTCCTCATCTGCTAAATGTCACATTCTTATTTGGCTCCCCTATATTCCTGTTATAAGTGAAACCATTCGATACTTTTCTCTTTCTTTCTGGCTTATTTCACTGATCATGATCCCTTCTAGTTCCATCCATGTTGCTGTGAATTGCATGTGTTTGTCTTTTTTGAATGCTGAATAGTATTCCATTGTGTATATGTACCACATCTTCTTGATCCAGTCATCTATTTTTGGGCATCTGGGTTGTTTCCATACCTTAGCTATTGTAAACAGTGCTGCAATAAACATGTGGGTGCATGTATCCTTTTGGATTAGTGTTTTTGTGTTCTTTGGGTAGATTCCCAGAAGTGGTATTGCCGGGTCGTATGGAAGCTCCATTTCTAGCAGTTTGAGGAAACGCCATACAGCTTTCCATAGTGGTTGGACCAATTTGCGTTCCCACCAGCAGTATAGGAGAGTTCTTTTTTCTCCACATCCTTGCCAACATTTGTTGTTACCTGTTTTTTTAATGAGTGCCATTCTACTGGCGTGAGGTGGTATCTCATTGTAGTTTTAATTTGCATTTCCCTGATTATAAGTGATGTTGAACATTTTTTCATATACCTGTTGGCCATTTGCTTTTCTTCTTTGGAGAAGTGTCTTTTTTGCTCTTCTACCCTACATAGGCAATTTATTTAGCAATGACCATCAGGCACATTTTCATCTGGAAAGGACAGAACCAGGGTCTGATAAAACACAGTTTCTGTTCTGTCATCCGAGTTCCCCATCAGCATACTGTCAATAACCTCTTTTGCCTCCGGAGGAAAGTTTCCACCTTTTGAATAGAGAGAATTCAGTGTTAGAATGGAAATAGAGAATTCTTCCCTGGCCCTGGAACTGAGGTACCTAATCATGCTTTGTTGTTTATATGAGGTTGGGAGCCACTGGAGTTCAGAAAAAACTCTTTAGTGAAATGTGATCAGAGAAACAAATACCAGGTTTACCATTTTGTAGTTGGCTTTCCAAGAACATGGCTAGCTCAAGCATGTAGACATAAATCAAAGTTAATTCAGTCACAGAATTTCTTACTTAGAAATGAGGGAACTGGTGCCCAAAGAAGCAATGAGACTGCCAGTCAGTTACATGGCCTGGCAAGGAGGGGGCTTGTTAACCCCAAACGCACATCTTCCCTACCCCATAGCATTTATGCATCTTATTCCCAATCTACTGTTCAGCCATTTCTGGGGAGACCTTTCTCTTTCACCTCTTTTGCTTTGTTGGTCAAAAAATTTTTTTCCAGGAGTGAAGACCTCCCGCTGCTCCTTTACTCCACGGCCATTGTTGGCAACCCCAGATCCACACCTGCCTTCTCCCCATTATTCCGAGTATCTCATGGTGGTTCAGGCCTCTGAGATTTTGGTCATGCTGTTCCCTCTGACTCAATAGACCTTTCCTTTTCTCTCTACCCAGAAATCATCTTCAAAAGTCAACTCAAAATTGTAACCTTATCAGATGAATACTGCATGATCTCACTTATGTGTGGAATTCATAGAAGTAGAGAGTGGAATGAGGCTTTCCCAGGCGGGGAGGAAGGAATGGGATGGTGTTGGTTAAAGTACAAAGTTTCAGTTCTGCAAGATAAATAAATCCTGGAGATCTATGCTACAACCTCGTGCCTCTAATTAACACGACTATATTGTGTGCTTACCATTTGATGGTGATGCTTTCCTGGGTGCATACTCGTACACCCATACTGAACCCTAAACTCAACTCACAGGAATGCACACATTTAATAGGTATTGTTTTCTACATGTCAATCATACCTCAATAAAGTGGCTTTAAAAAATGTCTACTGCTCAGCAAGGACGCCTAGAAGCCTATGTTGATCCATTCTCCATGCCCATATAGTCTTTTTGTCCAGCTCCACATAGCAATATGTGGAAAGAGTGTGTTTAAGTGCCTGGACTTCTCACAGGGCTACAAGTTCCTTAAGAGCTGAGTGGAGTCCTGATTCTTCTCGAAACTCCATTGCATACCTCAGGCTGCAATGAAGAGACCCATCCTAATGATTCCCTCATAGGAAGTGGTGGGTGCCCCCTAGGCTCAGCCTGGGAAGGTGGGAGGAAAGAGAAAATTTAGTGTAGGCCTGAGAGGTTCCAGCACGTGTGTTCTGCCTTGATGGGGCACAGCAAAATGTGTCTTCATCCAAATATTCTTCAATTTGCATAGTCAACTCTAATCAGAAAAAAAAAAAGAAGTATATTTGGGTCCAAACACAGCTGGGTATGTGTAAATCAGGTTTGCTTTCTTTGTAGGCTGGGGTTCAGCTTGGCCTTAGAACCCAAAGAGGATAGCAGTTGGAGGGGTGGTATTGAGGGGATGGCGTGGGCAACAGGAGAGAGGACAGACTCCTGGCCGTGGCCCAGTCAGGCTGGGACTCCTCAGGAGCAGCACTTGGGGGTGAAGGAGAGCACAAACGATTCTTGCCCTCTCTTTTCTAGAAACTTGACAGCCTGGGTGAAAAGTGGATGAGGTTGGCAGGCCAGCTGATTAAGTCAGGTGGGGCAGTGAGGCCTCAGTGCTGAGGACAGGAGGTGCCCATGCCAAGCCAAGGCCCCACCTTTCCCACGTGTGAGCAGCAGAGCACGGAGGATCCACAACTGTGCCTCTGCAGTCAGCCCAGGCATGCCAGGTGTGAGCAGCAACTGTAACGCAAGCACAAGGATGCCTGTGGCGTGTGCCGGCCCTTCCGCTCTCCTGTCTGAAAGAAATGAGGCAGAGATGAGGAGCAGAGAGTGAGAGTGTGCGAGCAGCAGAGGAAGAGGAAGAGAGGAGCTTTAGGACCCTGCCTGTTACCAGGAGCTGTATGCGATGAGTCAGCGAAAAGGGAATATAAATGTCCAGAGAAAACAAACTGGCGAAACATAGTGAAAATCACCCTGAAAGTATGTGAGGAATAAGGTGGTGACCAGAGATGGGGAAGGAATGGGCAGAGGGGCCAGTGTGATTATGTGATGGCGCTGGAACTTGGGTGGTGGTGAAACAGATGCACACATGGAGGTGGGAAGCTGTGCTCTGGAAATGACATCATTTGTCAACAAATGGCAACTCAATACAATTTGACTTAAAATGACATACCTAGAGGTGCTCTCCCAAGCTGAGGACCACACTTCCCAGACTCGGCCACTCTGCTGCGGCTCCTCCTGCAGCCTGCACTTGCCCAGTTCTGTTGACTCCATCTCTCTCTGAGACTCTGCTCTCCCACGGGCTGGCCTTGTCTGCCCTCCACCTCTGTCCTTTCTTTTGGACTCCGGTTCCAACCACCACCTAGAAGCCCAAATGACCAATCTTCCACCTGCCTGGAAATCCCCTCAGACATCTGAGACACTGACTCATCCATCTTTTTTTTTTTTTTTAAGATTTTATTTATTTATGCATAAAAGAGCTGAGATGTAGGCCAGAGGTGTATGTGTGTGTGTGTGGGGGGGTTGAGGGGCTGTGAGAGGATTCACCAGAGACAGAATGGGGAGCAGAACAGGCAGATCTACTGAAATCTACTGCTGTGTCTCTTCCACCTTCACCCCAAAGTCCTGCGGCCACCTTCGCCCCCATGTTCCCAGGCTCAGATGCCCTGTGTCCCAACCTGAAGGCTATCCCCACCCTTAATTCCTTCCTATCCCTCACCCCACTCCCGTCTCTAATTAACCACATGATCTGCCATTTCTACTCAAACTGTATCCTCAAATGGATATTAGATCATATCCTCCATTTTACTATAAAGCTTCCACTTTGTCTTTTATTTCCACTTTATCTTTTATTACACTGGTCAACAAATTTTTACAAAAGTCATATCACTGAAATAAGATTCATCATTTCCTATCAATTTGTATGTGCTCAAATGAATATGACAGTCAAATTCTAATTTTGGTTCTAGTTTTCTTTTTTTGTAATCTGCAATAAATTGATGTTTACATCACGGAATGCATGCCAATCACTGGGCAACAAATTTGTACAAAAGCCATGTTACTGAAATAAAATTCATCATTTCCTATCAATTTGTATGTGTTCAACATGAATATGACAGTCAAATTCTAATTTTGGCTCTAATTTTTTTGTAATCTGCAATAAATGGATGTTTACATCACGAAATGCATGCCAATAGTAATAGGCCTACAGTTAATACCTGTAAAAAATTAAGTCATAGACTACTTCTTAGATTTCTTCGTTTGTCTCTTGTACAGCTGTTCAGGAGCATCTCTGGGGAGTGTCCAGCAGTAGTCAGCCAGCATTGTAGTGGACCATTTTCCCTGGTATCTTTGTTCCATTGATGTGTTATCTTGATGAAAAACATTCACCATGTTCATCACTAACCATACCACAGTTTTCAGGGAAGAAATCTACATGGGAATGAAGGAAGTGGATCTTTAGAGACATATTGCAGCCAAGTTTCTGATACTGCATCAGCATGTCTTCTACTAGTTCCTTGTAGTTTTCTGCACTAACATTCCCAAGAAAGTTTGTAGACACTAGGTGAAAAGCATTCCATGCTTGTTTCGCGTCACCTTGCAGCAAGTTTTTGAACCGGTCATCTCAATGCAGACGGAATGTTTGGGTAGACTATTCTCGACTTTTTTTTGCTTCGTTATTCTGCCAGAAAGAGGAGGAACCAAGCAGAAGTAAGTCTTTCATGTGGTTGTTTGGCTCTCTCCACACCATGGGGCCCGCAAATGGCATTGATGGACTTTTGCTATTTAACCACTGGGAAAGCTGTGTTGCACATGTAGCACAGCATAAAAATGTGGGGGCCAAGGTTTGTCTTGGTCACCAACCTTGCATCTGAAGTAAAGATGACAAGCCTTCTTCACTTGAGAAGTGATACTTTTCTTCTGGTTGGCAAATGTCACTTCTCCACAAATAGAGCAGAAATTGTCCACACTATTAACGCATTTTTGAGGCATGACTGTTCTGTATTGTGCCTAAATGGATAAAATAATAGCAGTTCTATTTAACAGTAGCTTAAACTGTCTCGCACAAAGTCTGAAATATTTTCAATGCTCAACCTTTCCAACAGGGCTTTCTATAGTGCACTGCTGACATTAGCTTACTTCAGCAGCTGCCTGGCAGTAGTATTGCATTTTATCAGAAAATGATGCAATCAACTCTGGATGATGTGTTCATGATGGTATTATGCAATGCGATGCAATAATACATCATTCTAGGCTGATTTAGGATTTTGTTGCAGTCCTACTGGATAAATTTACACGGTGAAACATATAAAATGAATTATATGAAATATCTTCAAAACGAGAGCTAATAAAAAAATTTCAGGTTATATTCATGTGCAGCACACCAAGGTACTACAGATCAGGACCTTTTTAAGTCAGTTATGAACTCACTGTTGACCAGTGTTATTTGTCTATTGAGGTAACATTCATTTACAACACTGCGTATGATTTAGGGGAATAGGCTCGCACCTCCTCAGATGCACGTCACCACACCACATCCACCATCAAGGTACCCACAGTCCTTCACCCATAGTCCACTAGGCCCACTTCCACACTTTTGTTCCCCTCCCTCCCCTCTCCTCAGAATTTAGAATTGACCTCAATTCCCAGTCAGAGTTCTAGGGTTTGTTTTGATTGGGTTTGGTCTCTTTCTGTATATTCCAGCCGTGACTGAAATCGTCCAGAGTTTGTCTTTCTCCTCTGACTGACTTTGTTCCACTTTATCTTCTCCACATCTGCCACAATTGTCTCAGGTCTGGCCTTAACATGTTCATCTCTAAAAACCTCCTCCTTGGTCTCGCTGCTTCCAGCTTCTCCCCCTAGATTCGTCCAGAGTGTGGATTTTACAAAGCGCAGGCACCATCCCGCACAGCCCTGCCTACTGCCCTCGCCTCTGTCCCCGCAAGTGCTTCCTACCAGCTCCCTGTCCCAGTTCCCAGGCACAGAACCCCTGGAGTCTCTGGATGGCCGCTCCCCTTCCTGCCTTGGTCTCTACCCTCTTCCAGGGGCACCCTCTTCATTTTGCAAGGCCAGCCCATTAGTGTTAAGGAGGCTTCTGAAGCCTGGGGTTTCCCTCCTTCCTCCATGCTCTCGCCTGTCCCGCGGCTAGGTGCTGCGTGTGTAGCACTGACGCCGTGGTGTTGGCCCTGCTGACAAGTCTGCACTGCAGCAGGTCCTTCCTCACAAGGTTTTGCATTTCTAACCCCTGCCAGCATGGTGCTGGGCAGATGCTTCCCTAAAGTGGCAAGAAAGACACAAAGGAGATTTGTTGCTGGACCTGGTTGTGGGGAATATTTAGGGTCTGCTTCTTCAACAGACATTCCTCCTTCCTGCTTCTGTATTGCCCTGATTTTCCTGTGGGCATCCCTCCAGTCTGGGGGTGTGTGGCAGGTAGGGGGCACTCATGTTCAGACCCAAGAGCACCCAATTGTCTTTTTGTGGGTTTGGGGGGAACCTTTCTCACCTGTGACTTTCTACTCAACTTCCCACAAAGTTCTCTTTGCTGTTGGACTTGAACCAGAGAGGATGTAAGTCTGGGGCTGTGGTCACCTCTTGCCACCATGTTGCAGCCTGTGAGTGGCAGTGACGCCTGAGAGGAGCAGGCTGAGCGCACGGCACAAAGAAGGCAGTCCTGCCTCCTGCTAGCTTGTCCCTGGACTTCACAGTGACCAGAACTGTAGTGGGTCAGACACTGACAGTGTGTCCCCACCAACTGTGCCCATCCCCCGGCACCGCTGAATGTGATCCTATTTGCAAACAGGGTCTTTACAGATACACTTAAGGTAAGGATTGAGATGAGATCATACTGAATTCAGGTGAGGATTAAATCCAATAAGAGTCCCTGTAACTCTCCTAAGAGAGTGAAGGACACCCAGGAATATACACCTGGGAGAGGACCCACAGAGGCAGCCATTTAATGGTGAGGCAGAGGTTAGTGTCACACCCCCTCAAGTCCAGGAATGTCTGGGGCCACCAGAAGCTAGAAGAGGCAGGAACCAATTGTCTCCTGGAGTCATTCACAGGGAATGTGGGCAGGTCATAACCTTGATTTTGAACCTCTGTTCCCTGGAACTACAAAAGAAAACTTTTCCTATGCCAGTTCTAGAAAAATAATACTGGAACAATAAATTTTTTTTCCCTTTAAGTCATTTTGAATTGTTTTTCCTGTTCCTTGTAAGAACCCTAATTGATAAACTGGTAGAATCCAAAGCAATTGTGTTTGATAAATAAAACATAATAATCTGGGTGATGAAAGCTTAATCGCAGGAGCCCTCATGGGGAATAACAGAGGCCCGTGGTGATGAGCGAAATGGCACCGCCTCCAGCTCCTTTGCACGAAAGCCTGACAAACGAATGCCCCAGGGATGTCTGGGTAAACACCTCTAATAGAAAATGTTTTTTAAAGAACCCAGTATGTGGGGACAATGCAGCCCTCTGATGACATATGTTAGGAGACATGAGAGGCAGAGTGAGGCTGGGCTGTGCCTCCTCCATGATTATCCAAGTTTCCACAGAATAACGAATGAGCCAGACTCCTCTCTGCACTGCCGGGTGAGGATCAGTTAGGGCTGGCTTGGGAGGAAACAGATTTCACAACACTTTTGGTTGAGGTGCTGGAACTTAAATCATCCCCTTTGCTAGACCGGTGATGTCCAACCCAAGTGTAAGATATTTTCCATTGGTTCTGGGGACAGGGGTCTCTGTAGCTCAGTGTGCCCCGGTTCTGCATGCGTGGGCACCAGCACTGGGCTGTCAGTGAAGGGATTTGCAGGTTTGACTAAAGACCTCCGCACCCTCTGATTCCTGCACCCCATTTCCATGAGGCCTCTTTTCATTTTGGATCTGCCTGTCATCCATATTTCCCCATCAAGCCTCCCCACCCCACCCTGTAAAAACAACATTTCAATTCATTCTCTCAGGCAGCTTGAGATTTCTGAGCAATGATTCATTTTAAATTTCAGCAGAGCTTAAGTGCTTTCGTTTATTTTTAAATAGCGCTGGGAGAAAAGTCAAATGGCTTGATAGAATGTGCAAAAGTCATTAACAGCAATTCACACACAAGGAGACACATATGAACTTCTTAGCAAGTTGTCTAACTGCAGCAGCAATGCAGAATGTATAAATCAGGCAATTATGATTCCCATCAAATGGAAGTCTGGTGGTGTGGTGTGTTGGTGAGAGCATGGAGAAACAGATTAGGCTGAGGATGATGGGTGGAGTATAGGTTCAAACAGCAAATCTAAAGAGCAACTGGGTGACTTCTAGTAAAGCTAAAAATGTGCACACCCTGGGACGAGGCAGCTATTCTCCCCGGTATCTTTCCTAGAGAGCCTCCCATGGATGCCTCAAGAAGCAGATACTATGATTGCACAGAAGGAATCTGAAATGATGCTCGATTTAGATTCACTGTCTGCTGTTCTAGCAGACAGCTAAATAATTACACTGGTGCACACACACTGTTGTCCACCAGGTGCCAGCTGAAGAGAAAAAAGTGGATCTACCTGGACTCATTGAAAGAGTTCTAAGTTGAGTTGGGAAAAACCAATTTGTAGTCGTCTTTCGACCCCCACCCCACCCCCCAACTTAAGTGAACTGGGTTCACCAGAGGTGCAGGGGGTGAGAGGATTCACCAGAAACAGAGTGCAGAGCAGAAAAGGGCGGACTGAAATATACTGCTGAGGGAAGCAGTGGGCAAGGCAGGAGAGGTCTGCTGTGCCATGTGGGAAGCTTCCTGGCTGGGGATCAAACTCAGGTGCAGAGGTAATAGCGCTGACACTTAACCCGTAGATTGTGTGTATATAACCACATCTTCTTAATCTAATCACCTGTTGATGGACACCTAGGAGGTGCATATATCTTTTAGAATTGGTGTTTTTGTGGCTTTTGGGTGGAAAACTAGAGTATATGAGATTTCTATTTTTAATTGCAATACTAATAGATATTGACACTCATATGTTTGCAATGGTACAGAGGAGTTTTTAGAAGGAGACATCACATTTTGACATAACTTTGGGGACACTCAGAGAAGAGTAGGTTAAAGTGGGGTAGTAGAGAAGATATCAGTTTTATCTATAATTTAACATTGTTTGAGGGAAGCAATATTTTTGTATTATTTGTAGAATTTAAAATTCATGAAAAATATAGGTGTGGGAGGAAGTAGTCCTCCTTGTGGGCAATGAGAAGCAGTAGCAATTCTGCCCTCTTTCTGGGTCATCTGGTCTAGTTGCATTCACGATTGAGTTACTGAGCCTAGGTTTGGTCCTAACTCATGGTATAACCTTGGACAAATTGCTTCCCCTCTCAGTCTTAGTCTCATCTGTCAAAAAAGACATTTATCCCCAATGACCCCTTATATTTCCCAACTATAATGATTGAGTCCAAATGACTAAATCCAAATGATTTTTTCTGGAGGAAGACTAATCTGATGGAAACTCCAAATCACATGTGAATTAACAATCCCAGTGACCATTTCTTCAAAATGAGATTGGCTGAGCTTATTACTGCTATTGTTTCACCATTAGTGTCATGAATTATTTTTTTTGAAGATTTATTTATTTATACATACAGCTGGAGTACAGGCCAGAGGTGTGGAGTGGCGAGAGGCTTCACCAGAGACAGAGTGGGGAGCAGAACAGGCAGATCAGAAATACACTGCTGAGGGGAGCAGCGGGCGAGGCAGGAGAGGTCTGCCGTACCATGTGGGATTCTCCCCGGCCGGGCGTCGAACTCGCATCGCTGCTGCCGACAGCTCCACAGCCCAGCTCTTAACCGCTGCACCACCAGGGAGGCCCAGTGTCATGAATTATGACATGCAAATTAAGATAAGATGTGAAAGACTTAGTGCTTCATCAAAATTTTCTCTGGTGTCAAATGTTATGTTGTGGATTCCACTGATCCAAGAGGTCTGATCTTTCCCAGATGCCAGCTAAAACTGTAGTAGGAACCTAAATTGAAATAGTTGGAGAAAAGCAAATGACAAACCTGTTTATATCAAGTGCAAATCAATTTTTTTAGAACTGGCTTGAAGTAGCCCAATTTGGGGCACATAATTTTTTCTCATTCAACAGATGTTGAGTGCCTACAAAGCAGACCAGGTCCCTGCCTTCATGGAGTTTAACTCCACTAGTGGAAGATTTCTGGAAGGCAAGGAAATGGCTAACATTTATTGTTCAATTAGCTACATGTGATTCCAGGGGCTGCCCAAGGGCGTTGTGAGGATGTCATTGGAACCTAATAAAAAGGCAACAAGGTAAGTATATATATATATTTTAGTATTCATTCATTTATTTACTTATTTATTTATTTATTTATTTATCTATCTATCTATTTATTTATTTATTTATTTATGCATACAAGAGTTGGGGTGTAGGCCAGAGGTGCAGGGGGTGAGAAGATTCACCAGAGATAGAGTGGGGATCAGAAAAGGTGGATCTACTGAAATAAACTGCTGAGGGGAGCAGCAGGCAAGGCAGAAGAGGTCTACTATGCCATGTGGGAAGCTCCCTGTCTGGGGATCGAACTCATGCTGCAGTGGCTACAAATAGCTTCATAGTGCTGCATCTTAACACGTTGTGCCACCAGGGAAGACCATAGTAGGTATAATTTTTACCCTAAATTGGAGAGGAAGACATTAAAGCCTGAGAGGTACACTGACTTCCTAAAATGACTTATCTGGTTGGACAGCAGTTGGCCTTGACTCCATACACTTTAATACCAAAGTCTACGTTCTCAAGCCAACAAGAGTATATCATGCATATTATGATATATGTTATGAAGAAAAAGAGCAGGCTGATGAGCGCCAGGCTGAAAGCAGAGGGTGGGATTAAGAGAAACAAAGGATATGCAAAGAAATGATTTGGAACTGAATGTCTCATCTGGGAGATTAGAGAGAGCCAAGGTGCAGAACAACGGTGAACAAAGGGAAGAAAATAATAACTCCCTGAGGTCTTGCTGAAGCTGGTGGATACAATTTCAGATTCAAGCAATATGGTTTGAGGACCTAGTATCCACACACTTTCAATCATATATGGTCATGTACCAAAGTGTCACAAGTGATCACCCAGCAAAGGTGATTTCCCTCACTTCCTAAGAGGAAGTTGAAACACTGAGATGGTGCCTGACTTAAAAATGCCCTAATCTGTAGTTTCTTGATGTGCTGAACATAAATATAACCATGAAATTTTTTTATTAGCTCTCATTTTGAAGATATTTCATATAATTCATTTTATATGTTTCACTGTGTAAATTTATCCAGTAGGACTGTAACAAAATTATAAAGTAGCCTAGAATGATGTGATATTGCATTGCATTGCATAATACCATCATGCACACATCATCCAGAGTTGATTGCATCATTTTCTGATAAAGTGCAATACTACTGCCAGACAGCTGCTGAAGTAAGCTGATGGCAGCAGTGCACTATATAAAGCCCTGTCAGAGAGGTTGAGCATTGAAAATATTTCAGACTTTGTGTGAGACGTTTTAAGCGACTGTTAAATAGAACTGCTATTATTTTATCCATTTAGGCACAATACAGAATAGTCATGCCTCAAAAGTGCCATAACAGCATGGACAATTTCTGCTCTATTTGCGGGGAAGTGACATTTGCCAACCAGAAGAAAAGGATCCACTTCTCAAGTGAAGAAGGCTTATCATCTTTACGTCAGATGCAAGGTTGGTGACCAAGACAAGCCTTGGGCCCCGCATATATGCTGTGCTACATGGACAACACAGCTTTCCCAGTGGTTAAATGGCAAAAGACCATCAACGCCATTTGCAGTCCCCATGGTGTGGAGAGAGCCAAGCAACCACATAAAAGACTGTTACTTCTGCTTGGTTCCTCATCTTTCCAGTGGAATAACAAAGCAAAAGAAATCGAGAATAGTCTACCCAAACATTCCATCTGCACTGAGATCAGTTCCACATGGTGAGGGACTTCCAGAACTTCAAGCAGAATATTCTCTTGATTCATCTGATGAGAACAAGGGTGAGCCGAACTGTTCTTCTCCTATTCCATTAGCATGCAGTGATCCATATTTTCACTGTGGTGCATCATCAACCCCACACAGACTAACACAAGAAGAACTAAATGACCTGGTTCGTGATTTGGACTTATCCAAGAACAAGGCAGACAAACTAGGTTTGATGAAGAATTTGGTGAAAGCCATGAACCAGACCTCGCCAGCTTTCCGATACCTGCATGAAAACTTTCCTCGACTCAGCGAAGCTAAGATTAAAGAGGGAGTTTTTGTGGGTCCTCAGATTCGAGAGCTCTTCAAAGATGACCAGTTCAACAACTTGCTGCAGGGTGATGCAAAACAAGCATGGAATGCTTTTTACCTAGTGTCTACAAACTTTCTTGGGAATGTTAGTGCAGAAAACCGCAAGGTACTAGTAGAAGACATGCTGATGCAGGATCAGAAACTCAGCTGCAATATGAGTTCTAAAGACCCACTTCCTTCATTCCCATCTGGATTTCTTCCCTGAAAACTGTGGTATGGTTAGTGATGAACATGGCAAACATTTTCATCAAGATATCACATCAATGGAACAAAGATACCAGGGAAAATGGTCCACTGCAATGCTGGCTGGCTACTGCTGGACATCCCCGAGAGATGTAGAGAGCAGCTGTACAAAAGACAAGTGAAGAAATCTAAGAAGTAGTCTATGACTTGATTTTTTACAGGTATTAACTGTAGGCTTATTACTATTGGCATGCGTTTTGTGATGTAAACATCAGTTTATTGCAGATTACAAAAAAAACTAAAGCCAAAACTGGAATTTGACTATCATATTCGTGTTGAGCACATACAAATTGATAGGAAATGACTAATTTTATTTCAGTAACATGACTTTTGTAAATATTTGTTGACCAGTGTACTCAGAGAGGGGAGGAGGCTGAGTAGCCTCCAGTGGCAGCATTCAGAATTCCCAGAAGCAAGATAGGTGCCAAAGGACCTTTTCAACGGCTCCTCTCAAGTTTTGAAGGGACCCAGAGACTGGGAAATAAATTGTGTTGTTGAGTTCAATACTCCCACGGCAACTCAGCTCAGGTAGCTGGACTATTCTGAGCTGGAAAAGAACTGAAGTACCAACCAAACAAGACACACACACACACACACACACACACACACACACACACACACACACACACACATCCTTCTTGGACTGAATCAGATTCAAACTTGCTCTGAAGATCCTCCAGCACCAATCCCCCAGGATATTGCTCCTCCTTCCCTATTTCTTTCCCTGGCTTTGGCAATATTTGGAAGCCTCAGGATGCATCGATGGACTTGAACTTGAGCAAAACTCTAGATGTGGTCATTTCAATGTGTGGGCCATAGATAAGGCTCATAATAATATTTTATTCTTGTGAATTTAGATCCCAAGTCTTTGAGACTGTAGACCATCTGAACTCATGTAAGTACAAACAGTGATTTTATTTTATTTTATTTATTTTTTTAAAGATTTATTTATTCATACATACAAGCTGGGGTACAGGCCAGAGGCACGGGGTGGCGAGAGGCTTCACCAGAGACAGAGTGGGGAGCAGAACAGGCAGATCAGAAATACACTGCTGAGGGGAGCAGCAGGCGAGGCAGGAGAGGTCTGCCGCACCATGTGGGATTCTCCCAGGCTGGGCATCGAACTTGCATCGCTGCTGCCGACAGCTCCACAGCTCAGCGCTTAACCGCTGCGCCACCAGGGAGGCCCACAAACAGTGATTTTATTGGAGACTCACTCTTCTATCCTGGCTTTAGAGTCGTCCAATGGTGTAAACCTTCTGGCTTCATCATTTCTTCCATTTTTTTTTCAAGCACGCAACAAACAAAAAAAGAAAAAAATTCTTACTCCACTTTTCCTTCTGGCTATCGCCCCATTTCTTTTCTCCCCACTGGCAGCAAAACTTTTTGAAAGTGTTGTCTCTATTTACAATCTCCTATTTGTCCCCCAGTCTCTCTGAAACCAACTTCCAGCAGGTTCTCCTTTCTCTGTGCTACTGAAATGTCCACTGAAATTGGTGTCCTTGCAAAGGACACAAATATCGGCAAAGGACACCAATATCATCCACATTGCTAAGTCCAATGGTTGGTCCTAATCTTAGTCTCTCCTGGTTCTCAACAGACCTTGATAGACTCCACTGTGCTGCCTCCTGAATGCAGGATCTTCAGCTAAATGCCAGGAAGTCCGTCCTCCACCACATCAGTAGCTTCTCAGTCTCAATTGTGGATTCTTTTCTCCCTGACCAGTTACAGTTGAGTTTTTCCAGGCTTACTCATTCATTTTTATTTGTTTGCTGTTGTTGTTGTTGCTTTAGCAAAGAACTGGGGTGTAGGCCAGAGGTGCAGGGGTTGAGAGGATTCACCAGACAAAGTGGGGAGCAGAGAAGGTGGATTTACTGAAGTACACTGCTGAGGGGAGCAGCAGGTGAGACAGGAGAGGTCTGCTGCACCACGTGTGTCAGCTCCCTGGCCAGGATAGAACTCAGGCTGTAATGGTAAAAGCGCTGAGATTTAACCCCTAGGCCACCAGAAAGGCCCAGGCCCAGGCTTTGATTCTTTCCTCTTATCTGACAATATTTCTTTCCTTAATGCTGTCATATGCAAGGACCGTCTGTAGTCTGATGACTGCCACGTTGTTATCTGCAGTCAGATTTCTCTTGAAACTCAACCACCTCTGTTCACCAACAATTGACATCTCCTCTTGGATGTCTGAGAGATGTTGTAAGCTCAACCATCTAACTGGAATGCATCTCTTTACCTCCTGCTCAAGTTTCACCCGTCTGCCACCTGTCTCAGTTGACAGGGCTTTCAATCTTTCATTTGCTCATCCCCAAATCAAGCAACCTTCCTGCCTGCTTCCCTCCCTCCCTTCTTCCTCTCTCCCTCCAATGTTTATCTCTGAGTTAGTCACTCCCATGTCTCTCTCTTTCCAGCCTGGACCTCCTCATTGTGCTCCAGATTCCAGAAGAGGGGCCCGATAGGTCACCGCCCTGAGATCCCAAGGCCCACCTGTCAATCCATCTCTTCTCCAGGATTCCTCTCGTAATCAGGGCACCCCCTTCGACCTGGCTGTTCATGCTTAAAACTTGAGCATCATTGGGCTGCTGTAGCCCACCGGACTTCATGGCCTATACATTCAGTTTCATACATGTCTCCAGCACCTGTTGACTTTCTTCAGCACCCAGACTAGGTGTCACCCTGCTTGCCTCCCACTAGAGACTTCCCTGTCTAAGTCCCTGGGCAGACAGAAGTCTCTGGGCATGTTCTGTGTCCCAAATCTTCCATCTCATTCAGGAAAACTTTCCATCTGTTCTAGAAATTTCTGCCTCCTTGACCACCTCCATTACTTAGGAAAGATTCCTCCAACATCCTTCATCTGCAAATATATTCAGATGAAGGTCAAAATCATATAAAACTCAAGACTCCCATGACCTCCTTCATTTATAAGCCTCCCACACCTGTTATAGAGCTTAGTACCTACCTTCTGCTCAGTATCTTAAAAGAATGAGAGAGCAAGTGAGTGATGGAACAGGGAGAAGGTGATACTGGACAAGAAATTTCGGGGTCAGATTCCAGAGGAAACAGCCTTTGGACTAGATTTACTTGGTGGTGGGGAGTTACTAAAAGTTTTAGATCAGGAGGATGGCATGATTCAAAGGGTGCTTCTGTGAGAGCAGAGAACTAGGGGGTGTGCAGTAAGACTCCAGGCACTTTCAATACCTTTATAGACTCAGCAGAGGCACTACTGGTTCCTTGGAAATTGTTTCCTTTGATTGTTTCAAGGGCCCTGTGGTCCAATTCCAGGACAGAACACGCGGGAAGGACACTGCAAAGACTTGTCAGGTATGGCAAGAAGGGATCAACCAGGATTATTACGGCAAATAAACCTCTCCCTGGAGCCTGGGGAGATGATGAGCTCAACAATGGCATGAGTGCCTTTTGAAACCCCCTTCAAAATAGCTGGGATAATTGGGGTTTAGCTTTCTTGACAACAATGAAAAAAAAAGTCATAATTGCCCATTTTTAAAAGCTTCATCTTTCTTTCACCGGGATAAAATGATCCTGGTAATTTGGAGCTCAGAAGCAGGCCCATTATGGCTTGCTATCACCAGGCTCCCCCGCTCCCCACATGAAAGTCTGACAAGGCACCTCCAGTTCTCAGGCCCTTCTCTCCCTGTTAAATCTTGTAACAATTAGCAGGCATTTCACGGCCCATTTCTGTCAAATAATGTGACTTGGCAAAAACCAGTGCCCTTGTAACTGTCTGAAGACTGCAAATCATTTCTGCATTCCAGATGGGGAGAGATTTTGAAATCTGTGGTGGGTGAGTTGTTGGGAACCCAATACGATGTCCTTGAGTCCTGACCTCCTCGCAATCTTAAATTCAGGGTCAGGGAGGGGCACAGACACATTCTGTCCCCATGTGTCCTGATGCCTCTAGGCCCTCCTCTGGGCTCCCTATTCCCTCTTCTAGAAGCTTCATTTTGTCTCTGCAACACCCTAGTACTCTGGATATCTGGTCCTTTGGGTCCTCTGCAGCTGCCTGCTCCCCTGTCAGCCTCCTCTGTCCTATGCCCCAACCCTCATCTTAATTCTCCCAGAGTCATCCTATCCTTAGTCTTAACTTGGATCCTCATTCTGAGAACTCCCAAATCTTTACTGTCAACCCGAATCTTTTCTGCACCCTGGAATCACATCCCTGGCTTTGTCTGCCCACTTGCATGTCTCATGGGCTTTCCGAATACAGCATGTTCCAGTAGGGATCACTTTCCTGGGCTTTGGACTGGGCTGCTGAAACCTGGAGACCGTCAAGCAGCCTCTTCAGTTCATGACATACAATCAAGTCTGATATAATTCCCTGACTCCAACTTCTTCATTTATAAATATATTTAGCCCAAGGAAAAATAAAACTCCAGATTCCTATAACCACCTCTCTCTAGGACCCTCCGTGCCAAGGCTCAAGCCCGGGGGTTAAAAGTTAGAGCTCTGTGGTTACTAGGAAGCTTTTAATGCAAAGGTTCACTTCACTACAAATGAGCCATGAGTCCCAGGGAAAGTCATCTCACCTCTCCGTTCTTTAAGCTCCTCATCTATGAGATGGGGGTGGGGAGTCACAATAGTGCCTTGTCACAGCTGCCCTTGTTCTCTCCTCCATGCCCTCTGCTTCTGACCTCGACCTACTCCTGTGCAGCAATCGGGCCTCATCACAGTCCATCTATGGCAACATTAGGAAGTAAGTTGAGACACTGGGGCTTTTCCAGGGCTTGTTTCTCTCAGTGCACCTAGTGCTAACAGACACAACCCTGGGGACTTCGGAGATATAATACAGATAGCTGTGCGTAAGTGGATGGCTGGCTGGTTGGACAAATGGGAGGGTGGATGATACAAGTGGGCGGTTATGAAGAATCAGCGCAACAAGTATGTGTGAGTGCTCGGTACCGATGCCTAAATTCTTTTACCATTGCTTTTCCTCCTTGTGTGACTTTGAGAGTCGGTTCATCTAGCTAAGTTGTGTTTGCTCCTCTGTCAATTTGGGGAGGACAATACCCCGATAAAGAGATGAACCATGGGGCACACGCTTGGAACGTGGGCCCCCAGGTAATGTTCATCTTTTATATGGTTAGTAGTGGAGTGTTGTGCCACTGAACAAGGTTGGAGAGTCTTGCTGCCCTGACCATCACAAAGAAACATGTGCAGCAACGTGGCACAGTTCGAGCGACAGTTGAGTGAATAGTGCTGGCGACATCTACAGAGGATCATGGGGATTTTACTTGAGGAATAACCTACCACCAAGGTATTTGCCTTGAGGCAAATGAGGTCCAATGAGGACCATTTCGTGAGAATTCCCAGGTGCTACCTGCACAGTAGGAAGGGACACAGGACTATTCTGAAGTCTGACCAAATGTGTATCACAGAAGTAAAACCTGGTGCTGCATACTGACCACTAGAGGGCACCATGAGCACTAAAGAATTGAGTGAGGAGGCTGGGACAAGGACTGCAGACCCTTTAGAACCCTGCTTGTGAGCTTTCTCCTACAGGGATTAAGCAACACAAGCTATCTGTAAAATCTGATGGAGCAGAGTCATCCAGAGCCCCTGTGGAAATGAATGGACTTGAATCAGAACCAAATTCACCGCCATCCTCCCCACAGTTCTCTTGGGCAGCATATAAAATACTCAGATGTGTTTCCCTGAACCGTGATTTGGTTTAGTAAATGTCATTCACAACAGGAGGATGGGATTCTAAATTTGGAATATTATTCAAAAGTTCAGGGATCTTTTAACTGGTTACATATAACAATTTTTCCCCCCTTATATTTGGGGACTCCCTGGTAGCTCAATGGGTTAAGTCGCAGCACTATGAAGCTATCCAGAGCCACTGCACCATGAGTTCGGTCCCTGGCCAGGGAGCTTCCCACATGGTGCAGCAGACCTCTCCTGCCTCACCCGCTGCTCCGCTTAGCAGTGTATTTCAACCAATCTGCCTGTTCTGCTCTCCAACTCTCTCTGGTGAATCCTCTTACCTCCCCCGCCCCCCGACACCTCGGGCTTACACCCCAGCTTGTATGCATAAATTTAAAAAAATCTTAAAGAAAAACCACATGTTTTCGAAGGCTCTATGTGTAAACTCCTTGGGTGATAATGTCAAAAGTCTAAATGGGCGGCCTCAGCTTGAGGCAAACAGTGCTCCTTCCTTCCATCCACAGACCCTGTATATTGGGGATCCATGGATGCTTTTATCCAGACACATAGTCCCATTACTAAAATAATATGAATGAGAACCCGAAAAGATTATATATTTTTTTTAAAGGAAGAAGTGGGAGAAAGAAGAAGGAAGAAAAAATAGAAATCTAAAGAATCTCTGTTCTAGAAGTTTCTTTGATCAGTTGGAAGTCTCTGAAACTTCACAGTGGAAGTCCACTAGAAACAGAAAAGAAAGGAATAAACGAAAGGAGGGGAGGAAATAAGAAAAAAAAAAGGAAAACAAGCATGATTTAATTTAGTAAATGTCATTCACAACAAGAGGAAGGTTTGAAAAACCTAACTGTCCTTTATTCCTTGAATCCTGATCTAAAACTCTGTTCCCTAAATTTCTTTGATTCAATAATGTTAGATGCTTATAGAAGAATTCTGAAATCCCAGTATCTTAGTACAATATAATTTAATTTTTAAACAAATAACATTTGATTGCTATTGGAGAGATAATGGGGAGCTTAGGGTCCTGTGCTCATTCAGGGGCCAAAGAAAACAAAGGTCTCAGGGGCCTCCCTGGTGGCACAACGGTTTAAGTCTCAGCAATATGAAGCTATCCAGAGCCACTGCGGCACAAGTTCAATCCCCAGCCAGGGAGCTTCCCACATGGCTCAGCAGACCTCTCCTGCCTAGCCCGGTGCTCCTCTCAGCAGTGTATTTCAGTCGATCTGCCTGTTCTGCTCCCCACTCTGTCTCTGGTGAATCCTCTCACACCCCGGTCCCCCACCGCCCCACACCTCTGGCCTATACCCCAGCTTGCCTGCATAAATAAATAAATCTTTTTTAAAAAGAAAAGAAAACAAAGGTCTCAGCAGCTCCCACGGCCATTGGGCCATTGGGACTGCCCTGAGTATGGCCATCTACGCATTTGACTGAGGAGATGAGAACCTGGGGATCACATGGGGTCCTTGTGGAGGTGAAGTATGTCATCTTCTCTGGAATTTATTCATGTGGGTCCTTTGTCACAAGTGGGTGGGGAAATGCAGCTCCTGGCTGGGCAGCTGCCTCCCTGCAGTGCCTCTAAACTAAAGGAAGTGGGGCAAGTGTTTTGTAGATGGCCACTTACCGGTATTTGGGAAGCACCTGAGCCATTAATCACTGAAGACATGCATTTAAACTAACTCACATTTTTTTCCCTTCAAAAAGTATGTCATCATTTAATTCCTTACATGGAAAACTCTACCACCCACCCTAAATTAAAGATAACTAAAAAAGAGACTAAAAGCATAGCAAGATGATCAAATTCACACCAGATTCTGTCACTGTCTCCAAAAGTGCTGAGCTTGAATTCTGCTCTGGGTTAAAATGGTTGACAAGGCCTGGGGCCAAACGGAGTCTTCCACACCTTGATGCCATTGTTGTCATGAAGTGAGAGTGAAGGTGCTCCACGAACAAGTCACTGCCACCAAAATGGTGTCTCTGTGCTGTGCCACACGTTGTGTGTGGGGGGTGGGGGTGGGGGGGGCAGACACTGTTCTAAAGGAATGAAGAGGGAGATGAGCTGTCAGAGAGGAGCTGTGGCCTAAGTCTTATGCTTGCTTATCTCAGGATACTGCTTGTGAATTGTTCTTTCTCCCTCCCAGAAGGAGGGAAACAAACTTAGATGTGGAGCTTGACAAACCCATGGTATTATTAGCTGCAGGAAAGTATTTACTTAAATACTTGTTAAAAGGCTGTCATTCATTATTCATATCCACAAGTCCAAAGAACTGTCCATTACCGGGAGGCCAGAACAAGAAAACAACCTACCTGGGAGGGCTTCATGGTCAAGGTGGCCTTTAAACTTTGTCCTCAAGAACAGCTAGACCGTTGCCACGGGACAGAGTCCCAGGTAGACAGAACGTCATGCAGACGCCCAGCACTAGAAGGCCAGAGTGGCTAGAACTTAAGAGTCAGAGCCAGATGAGCTAGAGGTGGAGTAAAAGAAATGGGCAGGACTAGGCTGGCGCAGAGCCTTGAATGCCAACCAAAGAGACTGTACTCCACGCACAAGCAGTTGGAACTTGGAAGGACTTTAGGCAGCAGGATGATGCGATGATCATTTTGACAGATAGGCTCACTTTGACAAAGTGAAGAAGATGATGCGGAGCTATTGGGAAGACCTACAGAAGGGGGGGTGGGGTGTGGGGAAATAAGCCTGGAAACCAGGTAGTGGCAGGCAGAGCAGTAGGCAGGGAGTGTAGCAGCCATCTGGGGTGACCATGGACTAGCCAGGAAATAGTATTGGGGTGGGAGAGTGAGGGAGGATGTGAGTGTGTTGAATATGACTTGGGGAAGTTGAATGAATTTTGTCCCCTTGGTCTTGATGGATTCCAGAAATTATTCATTTAAAAAGTGTATGTTAAGAAAACCTTTCAGAGCCTCCTCGTGGAGCTCCCTCTCTCTCTGTGGCGCATCCTCTCTTTTGGGTGCCCTCAGTCCCAGTGATCCCATCTGGGAGCTAGTTTGTGGCACCCCATGAAATGTGTTTACTCAGCTATTTTCAAGGCAAGAAGCAACTGGCAGAAGGAATAGTTTGGGACAGTTGATATTCCTTCTACCTTCCTCTTTTTTTCTTGTACCTCAGAGAATCACCTCACAAAATATCATCCTATTATTTATCTTACTGAGGGGACCATTTCGGAATGAATTGGATTATGTATCTCAGGACTTCTCTAACTCTCTTTTTTCACTTCTTTCAGCTGGTAGATTGTTATTCAATGTCAGCTCCTAGAATAGGTTGGAGAATTCTTTTTTGTGTGGAACTGTCTTACACCTTGTTGAATGTTTAGTAATAGAAAGAGAGAAAGAACGAAAGAGAGAGGGTGAGAGTAAGGAAGGGAGGGAGGGAGGAAAAAAGAAAAGAAGGAAAGAGAGAGAGAGAGAGAGAGACAGAAAGAGGGGGCTCCCTGGTGACCTAGGTATTAAGTCTAGGTGCTGCCACCTCAAAGGCCCACTGAGATGGCCTGACTTTTATCCCTGGCCAGGGAGCTGACCCACATGGTGCAGCAGACCTCTCCTGTCTCACCTGTTGCTCCCCTCAATAGTGTATTTCAGTAGATCTGCTTGTTCTGCTCCCCACTCTGTCTCTGGTGAATACTGTCACCCCAGCACCTCTGGCCTATACTCCAGTTCTTCTATGCAAAAATAAATAAATTCTTTTAAAAAAAGAAAGGAGAGAGAGAGGAAAGAAGGAAGGAAGAAGAAGTGGAAGTGGAGAGAGAGGGAGAGGAGAAAGTGAGGGAGGAAGGAAAGAAGGAAAAAAATTAAAAGTACATTTGTTAGGTAACTACTATGTGTAAGTCATTGGGGTTGAAGCACTGTGTATGGGGCTGGGTATTGGGTGAGGCATGTAAGGCATCTAGACACAACATTTAAAATGGTCCTTGCTTTTGGGGCCATATAAGTGCAGAACAGGCACCTCCTAAAGATGACACTCTTGACACCTTCCTAGCTTCATCTTAACAAGACAAAATTATAATTCTCATGGAGTTTGTGACATCCACAGTCAACAAGCAAATGACTAAGGAGAGCAGTTTCAGATAGAAATTGTTCAGGTAAGAACTCTAAGGAAAATAGCAGAGTGTTTGTGGGGCTTGGGGACTTATGGCTAGATTCTAGATTATCTGGGGAGCTGGCGAGGGCAATGACATGACTTGGCTTTCACATTTGCATAGATCGCTGGGGGCATTATGTAGAGAATGGATTGAAGGGGGCCAGGCTGGAAGCTGTGAGGCCATGCCAAAGGGCATTATCATTGTCCAGGCAATAGAGGATGATGACAGGGACACAGGAGTGGCTGTGTGGATGGAAGGAAGTTGATGGATTTGGGGACTGTTCCTGAGATAAAGCTGATGGGAGGGGATGTGTGGAGTGAAGATGAAGAGAGGACACAAGGTCCCTGAAGGAGTGAATCTTTAGTGCCTCAAGCCTTTAAAATATCAATTTCTCAGGGCCTCCCTGGTGGCGCAGCAGTTCAGCGTTGTGCTGTGGCACTGTCGGCAGCAGTGACACGAGTTCGACGCCTGGCCGGGGAGATTCCCACATGGCGTGGTAGACCTCTCCTGCCTCACCCTCTGCTCCCCTCAGCAGTGTATTTCAGTCCATCTACCTGTTCTGCTCCCCACTCTGTCTCTGGTGAATCCTCTCACCGCCCCACGCCTCTGGCAGGTACTCCAGCTTGTATGCATAAATAAATAAATCTTCAAAAATATATATATAAATTTCTCAAATTCGCTGCTTCTGTCCTAGTTTGCATCTGCCTTTTACTATGTGGTTAATGAAGCTTTGGCAAGGCCTTCACCTCCTGTCCAAGGTGGTTCTCTCAGAGCCTTGGGGCCAACTTGGATTTGGATCTCTGTGGAGGGATCAGGGCTGAGGAGACGCTGGGTGTTCCTGAAACTCCATGGGAATGGAAAGATCTTTTCCAAGTCCTTTATTGAGAAGAAACTGCCCCTCACAAGAGAAGGAGGAAGAGTGTTGAAAGCACTTGATATTGCATTACCTCAGAAGTTGGGACTACCCTGCAGGGGATGGAGAGGGGCTGGGACTTCATTGCCTCCGAGGTATGGGACTCTGGGAAGGGTGAAGATAATAGTCCAAAAGTCCAGGAAAGAGAAAAAAATATTCTCTGAGCCTTAGCTTCAACATGTGGACCTAACAGGAAATGTAGCCCAAGTGGAGTGGACAGGGGTTGCAGTGAGGCGGGGCAGGGGACTGTGTGACTTTAGGAGACCTGACTTCAAATGCAGTTTCTACCCTTACTACCCCCTGGAGGGCAGTTCCTAGATCCATGGGCCTTGCTGAGGATTAGAGGGGTTGGGGTGGTGTGGGGGTGGGACCCTGTCTACCCATCTCCTGCTAGGATAAGTAAACAAGAAGGCAAGGACAGAGGCCAAGGGCATTAAATCCCAATTATCTACTCATCTTAAATACTTCCTGTGAGAACAATTTGTCATTGACATACTTAATTAGACTCTTAACCAATATTTTCCAGATGTGGGGATTTTTGTTAAAAACCCAAGCACAGATGTTTTCCATATTTAATAAGACAGCTGAGGCAAACCCTGAAGAAAGGAATAATAGGAGCTACAGGCTATGAAATCATAGCTTAGTGGATCAAGAAAGAGAATCCATTAGCCTGGGGGTCTTTTGAAAGAAAGCACAAAGACAAAGGGTCACTGAGCGGGTGTCCGCTGTGGCCAGCCCTGGGATGCCATGCCAGCTCCTCTAAGCTTGGGCCTGCCTGAGGCAGAGAGACCTTTGGTCTATTTTACATCTGTGGGCAGCAGAGGAGGGAGGCTGCATGGCAGCGGGTGAGCAGTAGAGTCAGGATTTCACCCATGTCCCTGCTCTTAATTCCGGGTCCCTGAATTAAAAAAAAATCAGTAATAATGAATCTGACATCCCAAGGTGCTTGCCTTTAGAAAACTGGGCTTCAGCAAGTAGAATGCTTCTCCACAGCAGTCGAGTCCAGGCTGCAGGCAAGGCTGCAGCGCACCTGACCTGCAATATTGCGGGATGATATCAGATCCCTCTATATCTAGCCACAAATTGTCATTGTTGTCACAATCCGGTCTTCATTTGCTTCACACCAGTAGTCCCCCAACCAGCCTACCCACTCTGGTCTTTCTTCCCTATCAATTTTCCACTTGGATGGAGAGAGATCTTACTAAAACGCAGACTCCTTCCTGTCATCCCAGGCAGAAAAGCCTCGGTAATCCCTCGTGGCCCTTGGGCCATGCATATACATTTGGGCTGGACATCCGCGGCCTTCTTGTGTCTGTCCTGCTGAGTCCCACTAGCCCCTGCCTGTCCTGTACTCACCCTTCAGGGAGCCACAGGCTGCTGCACTGCCCCTGGTGTGTTCAGCACACTGGCTTCTGTCTCTGATCAGGGGCTCCCCTCCACCGAAAGTCCCGGTCCCACTCTGCTTCCCCTACAGCACCTTAACCTGAAGAGCCTACACCTCTCAGGCTGGACCCGGCCTCTCCTGGGCCTCCCTCCTGGCCTCCCTGCCTCCGCCATGCTCAGGGGGCATGCCCTCATGCTGGACTCTGACTCCTGCGCTGCGCTGCCGCCCCCAGGGCTGCCCACTCCACAAGCGGCCCCTTCTCATTCCCAGCCAATGATCACACACAAAGCTGGCACGTCCACACATTGTGGAATGAACTAATGTGTTCATGGTTGGGGCAGACACTCACCAAGCTCTACAGGTAACAACTGAGGCCAGAAGAACAGGGATAGAAAACTCAAATGTGCATGGGACCAGGTGGGAGCCGTGACAAGGGAGAGGCCAAGGGAACTTATGAGCTGGGGCCCATGGTTGTCCCTGGAAAGTGTCACTGGTGGGAGCCCCAATCTTCTGGATTATTCAAAAAAAAAGCAGAATATTATTCAAAAAAAGCATAATAGGCAGAATTTTATATATCAACTAGTTGAAATGATTAAAAACATCATGTGGGCCAAACAAACCCATCTGGGGGTCAATTCTAGCCTGGGGGCCAGCAGTTGGCAGGTTGAGGGGGTCGAGTGGCTCAAAGTCAGGTCTCCATCTGACTTCCGTCCTGTGTTCTCTCCATGCCCCCCACCCCCACCCCACAGTCCCAGGTCCAGGACCAAGAGGAGGTTTATCTGGTGTCAGGGATGGAACTCCACTCAGAGTCTATGGGCTGGTCAAGAGCAGAGGCTAATCATGGGGCCACATGTTCTCATGCTTTGGAGTTGACCTGCTTTGGCCTAATCATTTTCCAACTCTGGAATCCTCTGTTTCCTAGAATTTCTCTAATTGTCAAAATCCTAACTTGCAGCTAGGAGGGATCACCTTGCCCAGCATAGAAAGCTGGCAACAAATCATTTGTCTTCTTTCCTTAGTCTAAACTTAACAAAGGTATGTGTGTGTCTTTGTGTGTCTGTCTGTTAGTCTGTTTGTCTCTGTGTGTGTGTGCATTTAAAGGGCAACCTCCATTTGATTGGTTGCAAAGGGCAAATAGGCATCAGCCTTAGAAGAAGAAGTCCTGGGAGAAGTTCTCGTAACAAGAACATCCCTTCCATGCTTTGCAACACCTGTAAAACAGGTATAAGATGATTTATTATAGGTGCCTCTGAGGGAGAAACAATCAACACTCAGGTTATGGCACACAGTAGGTGTTCAGTTAAGGACTTGTTTAGTATAAATTAAAGAACGGCCAAAGTGGAAGGAAGTTAGATTTCATCTAGACTATAAGTTGACAATCTAAAGCTCACAGGCCAATTCCAGTCCAATGCCTGCTTTTGTGAGTAAAGTGTAATTGGAACACAGCCATGCATATTTGCATTCATACGGGGTCCTGCTGCTTTGCTGACACAATAGCAGAGTTGAGTTGTAGCTGACTTCATCGCTCTCAAAGCTGGGAGTATGTACCATGTAGCCCTTTATAGAAAACGTTTGCCAAGCCCTAATCTAGACCCTTGCTGCTCCATGTTCATCCAAGGAGCAATGGCATCAGCTTTCTTGGGAGCTTGTTAGAAATACAGAATCCCAGACCTCGGTCCAGACCTAAAAGTTAGAATCTGTATTTTCACAAGGTCACCATCTAATTCACTTGCACATCCAAGCCTGAGAAGCACAAGATTGTAGGGACTTTTCTCGGTGCTGAACCCCAGCAAGATGAAATGACTCACCCAAGGCCTACTCCAGGACTAGGACAGTCTCTTCTACTTCTCAACTTGCTTTTCTACCTGCTGGGCCATGTTCCCTGTCCTCTCTTCCTCCCAGGCTTCCTGCCCGTTGGGCCCACCTCGGGCATATTCGTTTGCGCCCCATGTACAGTGGATGCTGGATCAGTGCTCACTGTCGTTAATGACGAGAGCGGCTCAGATTCTTTGAGAGGTGACCTTAGGCTTGCAGCTCCACCACAGTTTTCCCAGGTTTGGCGACTGAGACACAAGATTACCCCATATAGATCTGCCTCATTAAAAAAAAAAAAAATTGGGCCTTCCTGGTGGCATAACGGGTTAAGCACAGCACTGTGGAGCTGTTAGTGGCTACAGCACGAGTTCGATGCCAGGCCGGGGAGATTCTCACATGGCGCAGCAGACCTCTCCTGCCTCGCCCGCTGCTCCCCTCAGCAGTGTGTTTCTGTCTATCTGCCTGTTCTGCTCCCCACTCTGTCTCTGGTGAATCCTCTCACCACTCCCCACACTTCGGGCCTGCACCTCAGCCTGTACGTAAAAATAAAAAAAATAAATCTTTTTTAAAAATCACAGAGGATTCCAAAATTGAGCTGATTTTATATAACCCCTACTGTTGGACATTTGGGTCCAGGTTATTTCAATCAATGCTCCCATATAGATATGCGTAACTATGTTTTGGTTGTGTATGTGAGAATACTTCTTGGGTAAATACATGGAGGTGGAATAGCTGAGTGCAAAAGGTGAGTGCAATTTAATTTTGTTAAAGTCTGGCAAATACCCTGTCAAAGAAATAATACTAATTTATATATCAACCCCCTAAGGTGTCTGTTTCTCCATAGAAAATGTATCAGATGAATGACAACTACCTTAGCAGAAAAAACAAAGATCTGCTGTTGGCTGTCTGAATAGGACCCAGTGCAGGGCTGAACCAGTCCACCTTCAAGGTCAACAGCAAGAAGGGCAACAGTGGCAACATGCACATGTGAGCCTGCAGTCTTCCCTGCTTAGAAAGGCCCCCATCTCAGCAGGTGACATTGATTATCCTGTCAAAACAAGAGCCTTGGCTCCTCTGGTAGAGCTGAATTTCCATAAGAGTAAGCATCCCCATGGAAACCCCAGCCCAGCTGACCCCAGAGGAAACTATAGTACTCATAGCACTGAAGGCAGATTAATGCAGAATAACAATAATGAAAGGCTTTCAGCATAATGGTAGGTCCTTAGGGCTTAAATTCATCGTTTTTTTTTTCTGTTTTATTTCCCATGATTTGCACATTTTCATCTTTTGAATGGAATTTTCAATGGAGACATTGATCACTGTGGCATAAAAGAAACCTGTTGTCCTTTCTGGCATCAGGTGGGCTGAGACAGTCACCACCCCCAACCAAGATGTTCCAGATGAACACTTATCTCATATTCTCAGGAGAGTCAAGCAATGCCTTCTCATTCAACACCTGATAGATTGTATGACAATCAAACAAAATTATCTTTAAAAGAATTGATTCATAGCTCCAGTCTCATCTAGCCCTATTCAGTGCCAAAATGCCTGATGAAAAGTATGAAGCTTACCTAATCAGAAATATTGAGAGACCTCTAAAATGTCAGCTCTTCATAAATATCACATGTTATATCTCTATATAACAGAATGATTTTAGACATGGAAATTTAATCCATGGAGATCTTTGACATACAAGTATTTTATTTATTAAGACAGAGATATTTGACATTCTCAATTCCTGTTTGTTTTTTTTTTCCCCAAATAAGAATAGTCCCAGAGGTGTATGGATTTTTTTTTTTTTTTAGAAGAAAATTCAACTTGCTCTGATTTAGCCTGAGGTATAATGGACATCCTCAGCAGTTTATCCTGGGATTTCCTTATGATAAGTGCTTATTTCCGAAATTTATACACAGCCACATCTTTCAAGAGGCTGGTGAATCTGTGATTCAGATAGGACAGAGGGAAGGTACCACGGGCAAGATACACTGCGGTTCAGAGCATGAACTGGGGGTTGGGGTTCAAGTCCATTTGTTTTATAACCTTGCATGAGTTTAACTTCCTAATCCCTCTGCTTGCCCCCAAACAAAGGATTCTATCACAATATACACCTGGAAGGTGACTTCAAAAACCTATCAACCACTATTAATAATCTCTGTGCTTTCTCTACATCAGGAATTTGGTAGCGGTTCTGGTTTGGTGGACTCTCTCATAAGGTTTTGGTCAAATGGTGGCTACTGGTGGGGGCATCTCTCACTTGTCTGGAGCCTGGATCCTGGGCCGGGAAGACACAATAGCTTGGGTCTGGGAAAGCTGAACCCTTCATCTTCTCCAGTGCTCTGTGTCTCTACGTGGTCTGCCCAACATACAGCTTCTGGGTAGCTGGAATTTCATGGTCATTCAGAGTGCCAAAGAGGCATGTTCAGGGAGAGTGGGAACCAGTGAAAGCCCATGTCTTTGATACTCTAGCTTCGGAGCACCCCTTCTGCCTCATTCTGTTCATTAGAATCGAGTCCCTAGGTGTAGCTATATCAAGGGGAAGAGAATTAGACTCTGTCTTTGATGGGTGTCCTATCAAAGAATTTGGACATATTTTAATAACTCCACAATATAAAATTCAGTTTTGCAACCCCTGGAAAGATGGATTATTTGGACTATGGTGATGAAAGCACACACGGAGGTGCCTAAATGTGTCCCTATACACCAGGGCATGTGGTGAATGGCAGGTCTCAAGATTGGGGAGAGGGAGGAGTCTTTGCCATCCAAAAGGGTTGCAGAGGGAGTGCAGTATGACCAGGGCAGTCCTGGGCCAGGTGGGTCTCAGAGGACTAGAAGACCCACTGTGGGGATGAGCAGGGTAGGAAACAGGTAGGAATGAATGTTGCAGCGGATACCGGCATGAATGAAAGGTGGCGGTAGACCAGACACCTTTGCAACCCTGTTAGTCCAGAGATGATCTAAGCCCCTGAACTATGACCAGTCCATAGAGGCAGAAAGAAGGGGCCAGACATCGAAATCCTAAACTGATCGGGTTTATTATCTGACTGAGAAAACCTTGAAGTGGCTGAGTTTATCTGGATTTTTCCAATACCATGATAGAGGCTTGAGGTAGAAACTAAACTCATTTAAAGGGAACAAGTTATTTTTCTGCACACAAGTTCTTTGTCTTAAAAACATCACACAGGAGGACTGGATTTCATATTTGAATAATCTCCAGTAAATTGCTTAATATGACTGTAACTATTTTTAAATCTACATTATAGTGGGGTTTTGTGGGTAATTAAAGTGGTATAATTGGTTTGAAAATATTCAAAAATGGTAATAGCTGCAAACATGTGAGGGGCTGTACACAGCTGTTCCCCCTTATTCTTGCCAGATACTGCCCTGTGATTTACCACCTTGCAGGCTATAATTTAACTAATTAAATAAATCACTTGAATTTATCTATACTGAGAATTGACCATGAAGTCATAATTGTTAGAGGTAAATGTGAGTCTTCCATGTAATTATCTGAAGACTATAAAAACACTAACAGGAAAAGATTCATGCACCCCTATGTTCATAAGCAGCATTATTTACAATAACCAAGGCATGTAATCAACCTAAATGTCCATTGACATGTGACTGACAACAGAAACAGTGGAATAGATACTCAATCGAATGCTACTCAGCTTTTTAAAAAAGATCAAACAGTCTCTTTTGGGACAGTATAGATGGATTTTGAGGTGATTATGCTCAGTAAAATAAGTCAGAAAGTGAAAGACAAATACTGGATAGATTCATTCATATGTAGAATAAAAATAACCCAAGAAATCAAATTGGCTAAATACAAGACAAATAATTCCTAGACTCTGTAGAAAACATAGCGTTTACTAGAGGTAAGGATGAGAGGATGGGGGGACATCATGATAAGGGACTGGTCATGGATATTTGATGGAGGGTGAGTGACACATATACGCATGTTGAGGGGTGAAGTTGATTCCCAAAATTACAGTTTTGTAAATGAATGATGAATGAATAAAATTTGATTTTAAGTAAAATAAGTGATTATGAGTTGCTGCGAAATGGGAAAGCCAGCATCTTGGCTTCCAATCATCCCTATCACACAGCAGGTTCCCAGTGAGCCATAGGTTTAGAATAAGCAGAATGGGCATTAGGGCAACCATCTAGCATCTCCAGGTAAAATCTCTGTGGTTTTCCTGAAAGCAACCCTTTTAATCCTCAAACTGGAGAGCAAGATTTCTGAAAATTAAATCTAAAGTTCAGTTTGTGTGGACTCTGGTGGTGGACTGCAGGTGCTTTGGAGGTGGGAGTGCTGTGGTAAAATCACCAGAAGGTGGGATATCCTAGACTTCCAAAATATAAAAGGCAATGTAAGTCAATGTTACCTCAATAAAGAAAAATAATTTTAGAAATATTTACTTTGTGAGTGGCTTATTTACAATGAAAGTTGAATTTTTGGTTTTACAAGACCTCTTTTGTTAAAGATGGCCTCCATGGTGGCGCAACAGGTGAAGCGCAGCATTATGAAGCTATCCAGAGCCACTGCAGCACGAGTTTGATCCCCAGCCAGGGAGATTCCCACATGGCGCAGCAGACATCTCCTGCCTTGCCTGCTGGTCCCCTCAGCAGTGTATTTCAGTAGATCTGCCTGTTCTCTGATGAATCTGTCTCTGATGAATCCTCTAACCACTCCCACACTTCTGGCCTACACCCCAGCTTGTATGCATAAATGATCTTAAAAAAAAAATAAACATGAGGAACACCGGAATAGATTCCAGTTAAGCTGGGGAACTTGAAACCCCTAAATTTCACAGAGCCTTATTTGCCAACAGAAGCAGCTCTTCCACTCCTGCCTGAGGTTGTTGCCTTGTAGAACTGCTGATCCTTATCAGAATCTACCCACCCCCAAACTCTATTTGCTTCAAGATCTATAACTAGACTTAGGTTCCAGCAGAATCACCAAAAGTGAGGTACCGAGTATGGCCTGTGATGAGGTGTGATACATACAAAGGATGGGCATGGTTTTGACAACTTACATGGGCAGAAAACTGAGGACACGTGTGAAGTCTTGACCAAAATGAAGATGCATGAAGGTGGGTCAGGCTGAATTGACTAATACAGGATCAATAGGCATTCATCACAAAATCAGTATTTAGCTTAAGGGATTAGGAATGGTTTTAAGGGCTCACTTGGTTGGTAACCCAAACTAAATGAAGTTGAACATGATGAAAATTTCTTCTATACTAAAGGGAACGTTATCCAAAAGCTAGAATGAATTTATCAAATATCTTGCTTAGACTCCCCGGGAAGGTTGTAACTACCCAGTTTTGAAATGGATAAAACCCCAATAGTAAAATCCCAACGTGGCCTCCGTGACCCACGGAGTGTGAGATATCACGATAGAAAGATCACGTGGAAGTCAGTAGAACTGATTCTACCAATGAAAATAACAGACTATATCCCCAGAGAAATAACAGAAATCAATGTCACCACCACAGCCGTGAAAGATGCAGGGGTGGTGATTCCCACTGTATTTTGCCCTATCTCACGTATGTGAGTTATGTAAGGGACATATCATAGAGCAAGACAGAGATTTATTGCAAAATTAACCAGGTGGCAACTCTAATTGTGGCTATTCTAGATGTGGTTTTGTTGCTAATACATATCGTGACATCTTCAGGGACCTGATAGGTAGCTATTGATTGACAAGTGTTTGTTTCTTTTCATGCGCTTTATAAAGGCCGTCAGAGGCAATTTACTTTCTGCCTGCAACGTCTGCAGTACATATTCAGTGTTCTACTTCAACTTTTCAATCCTGAGTTATCAAAGAGTCTTCCAAGAACTTGGTCGCCTTTTCTTTCTGCAGGATATCAAGCTGTCCCATAAAGTGATGGCAATTTGCTGATTGGGCTGCTGGCCAGGAAGTAGACTGCCTCAAGCACTGTAGTTCAACATCTGCTTATGAAAGGGTGGGAAAGAAATGCAAAAACCCCCACAAGGTTGTGTACCTCAGTGAAATTTCTAGGGGTCCAGTTGTCCAGGACCTGTCAATACACCTCTCCCCAAGTAAAAGAAAAATTGCTGGTCTGGTTCTTCTAAGCACCAAGAAAGAGACACAATGTCTAGTGGGCCACTTCTGGATTTTGGAAACAACATATACTTAATGTGAGTGTATTTATTGAGTGAACTGAAAATAGAGCTCCCACAAAAGAAAGTACTGCAACAGGCACAGGCCTTCATATAGGTGACACTGCCCCATGAACTAGAAACCCAGCATAGCCAAAGAGCCTTACACTCTGCAGATACAAATGCTGTTTGAGAAGTGTTTGGAATATTCCTATGGGATGAATAATGTAGACCCATGTGTTTTTGAACAAAGACATGCTATCTTCTGTGAATGATTACTCTCCTGTCCAGAAACAACTTTTGACTTGTTATCAGACCTTAGAAGAGAATGAATATTTGACCATGTTACCATGTGACTTGAGCTGCCCATTATGAACTCAGTATAGACTGATTCACAAGTTACAAATTAGGGGGCACACATTAGCATCCCAATATCAAATGGAAGTGACATATGAGATATACATGAAATATTCAATGGAACCACATCAATGATTTGTCAATTAGAGACTTTAAAAGTAAAAAAGTCACTAAAAAAATTCAGTTAATTCTTATAAAGTTAGTTCTTCCACACTACAGTCACTAAATTATTTGGTGAACTGCCAGCACTTTTTATTTGTATCCAAAATATCTACCCAATGTAGACGTGAAGTCATTTATTCAACAAATATTTGAGTTTGTAGTAAGGAAAACATCCATAGATAAATAATTACCATAAGTGACATGGATTCCAGAATAGAAATGCATACAATAGAAGGAGTTCCTAATTTTAATTCTGCCAGGCAGCCAAATGAACATTAATATAAAATGTTCTTTTGTAAATCAAAAGCAGAAAGGATTTTTAGCAGAAAGAACACCAGACATGAAGGAGTAGATTGTGGAAATGGATGCCAATTTTATGAAACTGCTGGTGAATAGTTCTTAGGGACTGGATTTTAAACTTGGCTTCTGAAATATTTCAGCCTAACTTCATGCTGATTCATGCTAGCTTCATTTGATGGTATAAGGCACCACTAACTCATCTTGTCAGTTCTACTCAGTGTCACTCCTATATTAAGTTACAATAACTAGTCTCTGCAGAGAAAAGGTCTTAAGAAACTTTCTATGACTTCTTATGTTTCCTTCAAAACTCCAAATCTCTGGATGCTTTCCCTTTTGTTGTGTGCTTATTATTTTGAAGTGATTTCCTTTTCCTCTTGTTTCTCAGGCCAAGGCATCTGGGTAGTCTTGGCTTGATAAAACTGAAGTTAATGAACTTCTCTGACACCCTCTGATCATCTGTTACCTGATAAATAGCAGAGAAACCTGCTTTTCCAGAGAGATATATAGATGGATGGATAGATGGATAGATCCTTCTGTAGAGACTCAAGGTGAGGATTGCTAGAAAGGATGTCAGGAAAATCTCTTCTTTGGTATTTCCCATCAAAGTGTGGTGGATATATTTCTTTCTGTATGTAGGTGAACTGGTTTGAAAACTTATTTTTTTTAAGATTACAATCTTTCCCAAATGACAATTTTGTTCATGTAGTAGACTCTGTAGTTATAATGAAGTTGTTAAGTAGACTCTACATTTACTTCCTCCTCCAGGCATTTTAATGTGTCTTAGTTTTTCAGTTACTGGATCCTCCAAGCTATCAATTCACACAGTGAACTCTGATATTTCACATCTGAATGTCTGAATGCTATCAATGTAACACTCTCCATTCAGCTACTCAGACTTTACATCTCAGAACATCTTTGTATTTCTTGCTCTTCTCTACTCCCCAATCTCTGTTATCAAATTTTGGTGGTTCTACCAGGGAAACAACTTCCCTTCCTTCTTCTTTGTATGTCTTTCTTTAGCAAGCATTTATGGAATGCCTTCCATGGGGAAAGATCTTTCCTGTTTCTGCTTTCTAATCCACCCCACAGCAGGGGTTTAAAACTCAAATGTTGATGGCGGGTTACCCAAGGGGAATACAAAATGTAAAAGACATAAATAACAATAATAATAATAATAATAATAATAATAATAATAAATATAATATATAAAGCATAAAGCTCACATGTACACAGGGCTGGGAATATAATACAAAGAGAGAAACAGGCCCTGGGTGATCAGGGCTACCAGCCTGAGTCCCCAGCAGGTTGCCAGGTCCTCCACTTCTTCAAGAGAATGTGTCACTCACAAACTGTGGTAGTATCACCATGCTATCATTATTGCTCTTTTTTCTTATTCTGTTGAACCATTAATCCATCTCTTTTACCAGTTTCTCCCACACTTTAACCCCTGTCTCTGGCAACCACCATCCCACTTTATGTACCTAAGAGCTTGCTTGATTTTTAGATTTCTCATGAGTGTGAGATAATACGGCATTCGTCTTTTTATATCTGACTTATTTCACCTAGCATAAGGCCGTGAAGGTCCATCCATGTAAATCCCCATCAAAGAGGACAGATTGTCCTCTTTTTTATGGCTGAATATTATTCTATTGGATGTCTGTGTAGCATATAGCTCACATTTTCTGTATTGATTATTATTTCTTTATGTACCTTACTTTGTGTTCCTGATATTCCAGATAGGTAGTTTGTCTTATTCCTTTAAGTATCCTGAAGAGCTGACATGGTACCTGACACGTAGTATAATATACTGAACAATCAATTAGACAGTCTTTCTAATATACTGACCCTGTAGGTTCTTACCTGCTCATTATCTAGGGTTTTGTCCCCTGTACGACCTCATTTACTCCCATAGTCATGTCCTGTTATCATTACCAATAGCTACAACCTTCCTCCATAAGTTCACTGCCTGCCATCCCCCTTTTTGCTTGCTACTTCCTCTTGCTAGATTCTCAAGTCCAACACTTGGATCCCACTAGTACCTTCAGTCCAATGACCCTTCCACATATTGTTTCCTGTCAGTCACCTCCCACATGTCTTTCACTTCTCTCCCTACTCCATTTTATTCTTTGGTCCAACACTGTAATCACTATCTTATACCCTCAATGTAATTGTATGACAAGGACTCAAAACCATTTGCCTCTAGCTTTGCACAATTTCAGGTATGTATCTAAGCAGCAAATGTTGGAAATAAAACCCCTAACCATGCTAACACTCATGTATCACAGTGATGACCAAAAACACCAAGCCCCATGTGTGATGTCAATGATATTTGTAGCTTTCCAAATTCTATTCATTCTCCTGCTCATCCAGATGCTCATTTCACAGTCTTCTCTTAAGTATTGAATATTGTTTCCCCTTCAAAGAAGTTCATTCTTATTTTGTTGAAAAAATTAAAGCAGTCTGAAGAAAATTTATACTGAAATCCACTACCACATCAAATTAACTATCTGTATCTGTGCCAATATTGTCTATCTATCCAACCATCCATCCATCCATCCATCCACCCATCCATCCTTCCTCTGTCCACCCATCCAGCCATCATTTGGCTCCTGGTACAAGGGATGAATTACCCTCTTTCTTATCTCCAGCATTCCCTTCATATCTGCACTAGTTTTCTCCTCTCTCCTGCTCGAGAACAGCTCCCCAGCGGTTACTGCTACTCTTCACTCTCAAATGAATCAAAGTTTCTTCTCTCTTGACTATGGTGACAGTTCATCGGTGACTTGGTGGTGAGAAGTTTATGGAAATTACACCTGAGAGGAGAAATAAAACATTGTACAAAAAGAAACAACAGTGTAGTATATATATATACATATATAAATAAACATTTTTTTAAAAAGTATCTCTCTCTGGATCAACCCCATCAACATATAAACATGCTGCCATTTCTCCCACAATAAAAAGAAATTCTCTCAACCTTCAGCCATTTTTGCTTTATTTTTTGGTTCCCCTGTAGAGTGAAACTCTTCAAAAAAAATTGTCTATTTTCACAATCTCCACTGCTTCTTCATCCATTCTTTCTTTACATTTCTCTCTCAGCATTCCAGGTAAATGGCAGCTATCACAGTTGCCACTTTGATAAAATCAGTCTTCATCCTCCTTAACTTATTACTAGGGAATCCATGTAAAATTCATTTTCAGAGTTCTCAGAGTTTCTCAGAAGGCAGTAAACTTTCTGGTCGCAACTTAAGTAATGAGCTAATCAAAGATGGAGCCAGCGCAAGCACAACAACAGAGGCACAACTAATGGTTTCCCTGAGACAGAGCTGGGAGGAATTTCCCGGTCATTGCCAACATTTAGTGCTTGTTATATTTAAATATTGCCCACAAGGTTCGCAGAAATTAGCATCCCTCAACATTTCACAAACCTATCTAAGTCTCATTGTCTGATGGAATGAAATAGAATGAGCTTGAGATCCTAATTCCCTTACACCCTTGCTTAATGTTTTTTATGTGCCATTTTCTTTTAGCTAAATATCCCAGCATAATTTATAGCATGAGTGCTTATCTTATATTTTTGACATATCCTAGAATTAGAGAAAGCAAGTTAGGATTGTGTTAAGAAGGAGGTGAAATAATAAAATATCCCATAAAAATTCATCTTCCAAACCAATACTTTCAATATTCAAAGAGGGGGCTATTTCATACCATTTTTTTTTGGCATGCCATGTATAAACTGGGGTCACCTCAGGAAAACCCTAATATGTTATTATTGGTTTGTTGCTAAATGGTCATATGCTCCAACTAGAGAGTAAAGTCACTTAAGAGTTTGAGATTTTTGTCTGGCTTTTCACTTTGTTTTTCCAGAACTCCAAACGTTGCCTGGCATATATTAGCTGTTGACTCTTAGGTGATGGAGTCTTCAGGGAGCATGTAGTAGACTCTTAATATCAGTTGACTCATCAGTGCTTGAATACATGACAGTTGGTATATGATGGTCTTAAACACTAGAATTCCGAGAGGTGTGAACACACTGTACATGGGACCCACTGACTGAGTTTCCCTCCCAAATGGAAAAAAAGACTCAGAGCCACCTGCTCTGGGACTTCTCATCCAGTTCTTGATCTCATCATAGCCCTTTGACCAGCTCCTTCAACAAGGCACCATTAGCTTGACAGTGACTTATTTTCTTTCTCCACCCAGGATTAGAAGCAACATTTTAGAGGTCATCCAGGAGTGGAGCATTTCCCCAGCAGGCCACTGAGCTCTCTGGTATTGCTGATGACTCAGAACTCTCACTGGGCCCCTGAGATTATCTTCCCAGGGTTCAGAGAAAAAGGTAACTGCAGGAGAATAGGAGCAATTACCCTTCTCCAGAAAAAGGATGACAGGCACATTAGGTGGTGGGGCTCACTCGGAGTACTTTTTAAGCTTATTTTAAACTCTAACTAGAACCTACTTATCCCTTCTTGTAGGGGATTAAGTCCTAACAATTAGGTGTCATCCAGCCAGAAGGTTTTTTCCATTTTAGTAAAAAATTCCCACCTTTATCATCATCGGTTCTCTTTCTTTATCCTGATATGTATATGTACACACAAATATCTCTACATGTGTACATATATATAACAAGTATATAGATATATGCAAATATCTATTCATATTCACATAAACAAATATACATATATAAACATGAATACACACAAATATATATACACACAAAAATACAAATGTGTGTATATACAAATATGTAAATGCAAATATATGTATAAATATGTGTATAGGCACAAAACAAATAAGCATGTGAAAATATGAAATATGAAATATGTATACATAAAAATATGTAGATACACAAATATGAATGCACATGTAACTATACAAATATGTACACACAAATATACATATACATTTCCATTTATGCTATAAACCTAGAGTATACTTTTTCTTCTCTTGGAACTCAAAGAACCTGTTGCAACTTTACCAATCTAGTACTTGTCAAGAAACAAGGATAGCTTAAAGATTCTTAAGAACAATTTGATAATACTTTTTTTTGGCTTTTTTTAAATTATTGTTATTTATGTCTTTTACATTTTGTATTTCCCTTGGGTAGCCCACCACCAATTCACCCGTGATCCATCTCCATGGTCCCTTGTGTTCTTTTCTATTTCATTTTGTGCCCTTATCCGCCATTCCCCCCAACCCCTCACCCGCTGAGTGTCTCTCTCCTATTTGGTTTCCCTATAATCCTGTTATAAGTGAAACCATTCGATATTTTTCTTTTTCTTTCTGGCTTATTTCACTGAGTATGATTCCCTCTAATTCCATCCATGTCGCTGCAAATTGCATGTGTTTATCTTCTTTCCATGCTGAATAGTATTCCATTGCGTATTTATGTACCACATCTTCTTGATCCAATCATAATACTTGGTCTGACAATTAAGCAGTACCTTCTGAGAATGTGTGTAAAAGACAAAAAATGTATAATTGCCAGTCCACACCCCTCATGCCTTCTAAGGAGAAACGGTGGGGTAGCACCCATGGCCTTTCTTTGTGCTTGGGTGCATGTTAAGGGATTGAGAGGGCCACGTCAGAACAGGGAGACACTGGAGGACAGAGAGACTCTGAGTGTGTAGGGGGTCTGGCAACTGGGGGGCAACAAGAGTCCTTTGTGATATTTGGAGAGGAGATGTGCAAATGGCAATTTTAGAAAGTCTTCTATGGGTGATGTGATTTGCTCTGTCTTCACTGCAAAGTCTTCCATCATGTTGGAGGTAATTGGATTCCTTCTGGAGAATACAAAGAAGTCCCATCCTTGTCAAAATCTGGAAAGGGGCTAACAAGCCCCTCTTCAAATATCTGACTTCTCCATGGTCAGGGGCTATAGCCATAGGGGCAGGATGAAGGGAGACCAGCCAGGAGGATAAGAAGGGCCCATGTGGAGGGGTTTTGCTGCAAAGGGGAAAATAGTTGGGGATGAGGGGTGGTGTATAGGAAACATCCTTTGAAAGCCTAAATGCCTCTTATGGTCTTTGCCATCAGATCCACAGACAACTTTAGCTGTGTCGGCTTGGGCCCCTCAGTTACAAAAGTAGCTGCCCCATCATTTAATTACGTTTATGCCAGGCAACAGCCCAGAGCTGGGGATGTTGGCATGAGCATCTCTATGCAGAGTGGTTCCATGTCCTTATTCATTGATGCCTTTCAAAACTGGGGAGCGCTCTTAGCAGGCAGTTAGTCTAACCTGTTGTCTTCATTTTCAGAAGATGAAAATGGGACTTTGAGATTTAATCATTTTCTCAAAGTCTCATAGCTGGTATTCATCATCATTGACATCAATGACGTTGTCATTGTCATCACTGTCATTACCATCTTCAGTGTTGTTAATGGAGAACAGTCATCCTTAAATAATGCTGTTTCATTCATTGTCCTTCTGTTTTAACATTGATGAGAAAAAAAGAACTGACTCCAGCTGGGGTAACTGTGTGGGGAGTTTGCACATTTTCCCTGTGTCCATGTGGGTTTCTTCCCATATCTCAAAAATATGCACATGAGGTTCCTTGCGGTGTCTCAATTGTGCCAGTCTGAGTGCATGAGTGTGTGCATGAGTGCCCTGTTATGAAAGGATGTTTTGTCCAGGGTTGGGTCCTGCCTTGCACCCTGAGGTGCCAGGAGAGGCTTAGGCTGTCCATGACTCTGAAGTGGAGAAAAAGAGCATTAGAAAATGTATGAATAAATAAATGAATGAATGAATATAAATGTTTGTTTTATGTTAGAATTGTTTTGGGATCTTTATTTCAAAGTGGAGTGATGTTTTTGTGGCCAGAAATCTGCCATGGATAAACTTAACTCTTGCTTATGTCAATTAACCTTTGGCAAATTTGGTTTTGCTATTTCATTTCACCAACAGTTCAGTTTCTAAGAATATACTGATAATATCAAATGAGGCAACTATACTCCACATCACGCACTACACCTTAGACCCTCTCTCATGGGTAGGGAAACTGAGACTCAGAGAGAGCAAATAACATGTCAAGGACCTTAAGCTGGTAATAGCTGGTAAATAGAAAACCCACGACTCCAGACTCAAACTCAGCTCTATTGACTCCAAGTGAACTAAGGCTAAATGGTTAAACGTTTTCAGACCCTAAAGTGAGAGAGAGAGAAAGAGAGACAGACAGAGAGAGAGAGAGAGAGAGAGAGAGAGAGAGAGAGACTAACCTTGAGCTGAGTCCCAAGGTCAGCTAGAAACTGAGAAAGAAGAGGAGGGGGCCACCCTGAGAGGGGGGTACACCAACAGAAGTTCACAACTCCCATGATCTGAAGAAAAGTCTTCATACTTCATGTAGGAAGTGCCCTGGACTAAGCAATGAGCTTCAGCCAACTCCACATTTTTTGGCCTCTAGCCACTTTTCAATCAAATACCTGATGTCATTATCTGATCTGTGCTTGGTGGGTAGAGACCCCCACTGCCCAATAACCCCAGCAGCTTGTCCCTTCCTTGACAACACAGATAGGCTCATAGTAGTGGTGTCAATAGTGGCTGTTGTTTACTGTGGAGTCCTCAGGAAGAAAGCTTGCTAACATCATCCAGTTTAATCAGCACAACAGACCTACAAGATGGGTATTTATGTAATCCCCAACTTACTTCTAATTCCTAGAATTCTCTTACCCAAAATACTATAAGATAATCCTTCTCACTCTGTAGATCTTAATTAAAAGGATACTTCCTCAAAGAGAACTTTCTGGAACTTCCTACCTGAAGCAGGAATACCATGCTAACTTCTATATAGTCCCATTTGCTTCTTCTGCAAAACTCATCACCAGCAGTAATTATCTGCTTTGAACTTGTTTCCTGATTTAGCATCTGTAAATCATAGTGAATACAAGCCCTTGGAGAGTAGGGATCTTATCTTTCTTTCCCCCATAGTGTTGCCAGTGCCCACCCCAGGGCCTGACATGTAACAGGCATTTAATGAATGCATACAAGGGTGAGGTCCAGAAGGGGTGAGTAACTTGTCAAAGGCCGCACAGTCGGTAAGAGGCTGACCTGGAGTCCAACCCAGGTTCATGGACTTCAGAAGCTGGTGTTTATTCCCTGTACTGAATGCTTCAGCACAGCTAGGAGTGAACAGTAAGCACATAATCCTTACTGAACTCATTAATTTTATTTCTTAAAGCCCATTTCTCATGCCCCCAGCCTAGCTCAGATCAAAAAGCAGGGATTAGGTTTACAACTCTCTCACTTAGAAAAACCACTTTGATTTAGGGCAATGATGAGTCATTATGCCACTGAGTTTTGCTAAATTAACTAGTACAAGCTGTCTCCCATGGTGTCATGTTGAAAGGCTGGGATTTTATCCCAGGACACTTAGGGAGATAAAGGAATAATACAGGCTGAAAGGCTTAACTACTCACTGGGGGAGCAGAAGGCTGATTATGACAGCCACAAAAGATATGCTCTACCGGGAGGAAAAAAATTAAAGCCATCTCAGCATTAATATGTATACATTCAACAACTTTTTTCATTTTCATTATAAGCACAATATAACATATTAAAGGCAATTTGGATTAAAAAAAGAGTCTTCCATGGTGCTGACACTAGTAGTTTCACTTCTGGGACCCCCTTCTGGTGGGTTACACAAGTACATGATGATGGCGAAGATGCTATGTTTTGTCCTTTTTTATTAACATTAACATCGACTTCCCCGCTGCTAAATAGACCTCACAATTACCATTTTTAATTGGATATTGTCTCATACTTTATTTAAACAAGCCATTACAGTTGGATATTTATATTGTTTTCAGGTTTATCTATTTTTGATTATGGTGAGATGAGAGTTCTCAAATATTTAGCATTTTATTGGGGGGATATTTTTCCTGTTGGTTAAGACCTCCCAAAGTTTCCATCTAAACAAAAGGATAGAAATAGCTTATGATCTGGATGTGTTCTGTTACACTGTTACCCAGAAGTCCCCTGTATTACCATACCCAGGTATGAAGGGGCCAGTTTCATCTTATTGTCGCTTGCACTGACTAAATTTTATATAATAAAACATTAACTCAATGTGTCTAGCAGCATCTCACTTAATATGTGCTGCTAAGTAGTTTTCATGTGTTTGTTTTTTAGTTGTGTTGCAAGTTCTATGATATATCCAAGTGCTAGGAGAAATTCTAAAAATTATAGATCCTATAGTCATTTAAAAATCCCCCTTCAACAAAACACTATGTCAACCAACTGGTAATTAACCTTATATATCCTGCAATCATGTCAGCCACCTGAGCTAATTAGAGTTTGCTTTAATATATTTGCCTAAAGAAAACTCACTAAGGGCCTCCCTGGTAATCTAGGGGTTAAGTATCAGAGCTATCCTCCCGACAGCCTGAGTTCAACCCTGGGCCAGGGAGCGGACCTACATGGCGCAGCAGACCTCTCCTGCCTTGCCCACTGCTCCCCTCAGCAGTGTATTTCAGTAGATCCACCTGTTCTGTTCCCCACTCTGTCTCTGATGAATCCTCTCACCCTACCCCCATACCTCTAGCCTGTACCCAGTTCTTCTACACAAAAATAAATAAATCTTTAAAAAAATAAAATGGAAATTTGCCTCTTCCTTCATAAAGGTTAGTGTTCGTTATCATCACATCTTGGCTTAATAAAAGCTAATTTGCTTCTGAGTTACTTGCCTGATGAGGCAGAGCAAGCCCTGCTACCTAGTGGTGATCACGGCATTGGCAGGACCTGAGCTGGGAGCGCCATGCTCTTTTCAGGGAGCCTTGAGATTCTCCCATCCCTAGTGCTCACTGTCAGGCTCAGCCTGCTTGTGTGGCCTTTCCTCTCCTTAGTGGAGCTTCCTGGGTGTCCACACCAAGTAAGGGACAGACTTTGAGCAGATTTTCAACCTGCACCTATGCCCTCTTCTTGGTTTCCTATGAAAGAAAGGGGGGAAGGGAGACCCTCTTCCAGGTCTGTTCATCATCAGGGTGATCAAGATGCCTGTGTTTTACCTGCACTTCCAAAAGCACATCACAGTGGTGTGGGAGGAGAGCAGAAGGCGAGTGAGCAGAATGCAGAAGAGAGTCCATAGAGTGAGGAGAGGCTGCCTCTGGGTCCTGGCTGGAGGGAGGTGAGGAAGAAGGTGAGGTGGGAGCAAGGCAGAGTCTGGGAATGAAGCAGGGGTGGGTTCTTCTGTTGGAGAAGGTGGGCCTGCTCCTGGATAGACCACCTAGAGAAACACACCACACCTGGCCGGCTGGCACACATGTGACTGTCTGGAGTGGGATCCCCCCATGGCAGTCACATGACACCACAGCCCAAAGCATGTGCCCCCAAGTTGCTTCCAAATCCTGGCTCGCCTGCTTTCTACCTGTGTGTGAGCCTCTTGTGAAAAGATTTAGGGCAGTGTCTGACACGGGCAGACTCAGGGTTTGCCAGCAGCTGTAGATGTGAGCGTGATCGCTGCTCTCTGCTGCAGTGGGCAGGGGGCTGGCAGCAACTGAGACTCCCAGCCCCCGGGGCTCTCTTTGCTCTCTCCCTGCCTTGTCTCTCTTATGAGGATTGCTGCTTTCTCCACCCAGGTGTCTGCACTTATAGGTACTCGCATCCTGTGCTTTCTGGCTTCGTGGCCTGGGTATCTGTAATCACAGGCGCATGTGCCCTGTGCTCACACCTCTCGGCCCCAGTGTCCCTGAGTGCCCCGTGTTCGTGCTTCCGACTGCTTTTTGCACCAACACAATTTCATGTGGGCAATGAAACCTGGCAGGAAAGCAAGGCTGCAGATGGCAGCCATAGAGGCTAGTAGCAAAAAGGCGAAAAAAACCTGATTAACTCCATGTTTCCCTACACTCTCCCAAATGCCTCCTTCCTGATCACTGCCCATCCCAGTTTTAGTGCCTTCATGCCCAAAGTGGACTTATTAATTTTCTCATGTCTGTTTTGTTTCCCACTGTCATCTTGGTTACTGTAAAGACAGGAAGACACAGAGCAGGTTCTCTATAGAACTGTCCAGATGGGTCAAAGGGAAGGAGGAGTCCTGGAGCCCTTGGTGAATTTTTAGGCTTTTAATTATCTGTTGTAGAGAGGCAACTAGGTACAGGGCAGGCAAGGAGGCCGGGGCACCAGGAGACTGGCAGTCCTCCCAGGCCCCGGCAAATCCTCACTCTCTCGGGCTCTCGGGCTCTCGGGCGGCGTCTTGTGGCCTCTGCTGCACCCCAAATGGAAGGTCCTCTGCTTCTCCTCTGTAGTCTCTGCTGCTGCTGATGATGATGCTCTACTGCTGCCACTGCTTCCTCTGCTTATAAGCCCAGTGTCTGGCCGAGGTATGCCCACTCACGCATGCCACACCCTGTTCCAGGTGCCCGCCATCAAGCATGCACGTAGGCCTGCAGAGGTCCATCATTGAGGGGAGGGCGGAAAAACTTGAAAATTCTCACTTAACCTACACCTGCTCTCCTCCTTTTGCTGCTTCTGCTGCTTCTTCTTCTGCTTATATCTTTGGTCTCCAGGCCCAGGTGTGCCCATTAACGCACGCCCACACCCTACTCCCGATGCCAGCCGTCAGGCATGCGCGTACGTCTGCAGAGGACTATCATTGATGGGGAGGCAGAAAAACCTGATCATTGTTCCACTTACCCTATAGTTACACATCCTAAGTTCTCAATAAATATCTGTTAAACATAAAAATTGAGGAGAATTTCAAAGGCGAAACAATTCCCTAGATTCCTGACTCATAACCAAACCAGAGTTTGAGCAGCATAAATGAAAATGTAGCAGAAGTAGTCTAAACCTAAGACATTTTGCTTGTGTTACTCCTCTCCTGCTAAGATTTATTCCAGAACTCCAAGGACGTGAGGTCATCATAACTCTTGTCAATATAGTTGAACTTTGTCTCTAATTAGAATAAAAGAAGAGCACTTGGACATGATGAGATGCTCTCCTGGCTTTGTGGGTCCAGTGGGAGAGACCCACATGCCCTCAGTGGCCGCGCTGCTTCGGGACTGAAGCTGTGCCTGCATGGATTAAAAAAGCGTGGACCCTTCTCACCTAGCCAAGGCCAGCTCAGGCTTTCAAAGATAGGAAGTGACTGTGTTGTGTTTGCTCCAGAAAGGTGCATCGCCCTGCCTGTCTCATGTTTTAGCCCAATTCTCAAACCCCCTGAGCCAGTAATGGCTTTGACCAGGAGCTCATACATCTTGGAACTTTTCAGGACTTTGGGGGAGGGGCAGCCTGTGGAAAGCAACAGGACAGCAGCGGCTGCCAGCTGAGCTGAGAAAAACAAGTCAAGGTGTGAGCTGATACTTTCGTGTGCTAGAGACCCTGAATCTTATGGACTTTGACTCTCTGGTCAACATTTGGGCAGTGTAGAAAAGTGGAATTAAGATGCTTTGAGTAACAATAATCATGCATATTTCCTGAGTATAGCAGACCGAAGAGTGGATCCCTGTGATGTCCCTGTGTCTCAGTCTCCAGAATCTGTAAATATGTCCGGTTCTATGGCAAAGGGAATTAAGGTTCAAATGGAACTAACGTTGCTGGCCATTTGACTTTAAACAAGGAGATTATGCTTGACTATCCAGAGGGATCCAACATAACCAGCAGAGATCTTAAAAGTGAGGATGTGTGGGGACAGGATGACTCAGGGAGCAGGTTCGCTAGGAGACGGACGGATGGGTCTAAAGAGAGGAGTCCTGGAGCCCTCGGTGGTTTTTTTAGGCTTTTAGTGGTCTTCTATGTGAGGTAGCCGGGTCCAGGGAAGGTTGGGGGGGCCGGGAGGCTGGCAGGCCTTTCAGCCCCCAGCGAATCTTCACTCTTTCTGGGCTCTCTGGCGTTCTCTTGTGGCCTCCCTACTACACCCCCAACAGTCCTCTGCTCCACACTCTGTTCTCTACTTCCTTTGCTCTCCTTCTTCTGCTTCTGCTGCTGCTTATACGCCCAGTCTCTGGCTCAGGTGTGCCCACTCATGCATTTCCACACCCCACTCCAGGTGCCAGGTAGGCGTGTAGACCTGCAGGGATCTATCACCAATAGGAGGGTGGAAAAAACTTACGACTCTTTTGTTTACCTTATAGGATAGAAGCAAAGAGACCAGAGCCAAATATCTGGATGGGCAGAATTAGTTCCACCTGAACACTTGTTAGAATCTCAGGCCCCACTCCAGACCTACTGAATCAGACTCTGCTTGAGGAGCAGGATCCCCAGGGATTTGAGAGGCCCTGGGGGGCAGAGTACAAGCCCCACAAATGGACAACAGGTGCTCCAAACTCCAGCCAATGATTTCCAGATGGAAAGATGACTCATTATCATCAGATCTCCTAATTTTTCCAGAGAAGCCAGAAAATCTTAAAAAAAAAAAAAAAAACTTGGTAGAATGAGCACAAACTTTGGCCCACAGGCTAAACCTTGCAACCTCTGCTTAATCTACTCTCTTCTTTCCCTGAGAGACGTATGGTTGTGGTCATGGTTTGGACATTGATGAAATGTGTGATACTGAGGAAATCACTTCTCTGTGGGGATCATTTCCATCTGTAAAATGCAGGTAGGTAATGAAACCCCTTGTTTTATCTCACATGAATGTGGGGACAGTGGGTTTAATGCATTTTTCTCAGACTCTACTCCAGGTATCCATTTAAATCATTTCCATTACAGGGTCAGTGGAATGTCATTAATATTCTACAGCACTATGAATTTATAAAAATAAGACTTGCAATGAAAAACAAACCAAATCATACAACTCACTGTAGTTTAAATGAACGTACATAACTTAATGTGATAGATGCTGCTGTTTGGCTGCACTGATCTCATTGCTTGGGAAATGACCAGAGCTGTGAGTCCAGTGGCTCTGGTCTTGGGTTTATAGCATTACAGTCTGTGTGGGTCCTATGGGGCATCCCCATACTCACACTGTTCCATTTACATCACTTGGGGCCTCCCTGGTGGCGCAGCGGTTAAGCGAAGCGCTGTGGAGCTGTCGGCAGTGGAGACGTGAGTTCGACGCCCAGCCAGGGAGAATCCCACATGGCGCGGCAGACCTCTCCTGCCTCGCCCGCTGCTCCCCTCAGCAGTGTATCTCTGATCTGCCTGTTCTGCTACCCGCTCTGTCTCTGGTGAACCCTCTCGCCGCCCCAAGCCTCTGGCCTGTACCCCAGCTTGTATGTATAAATAAAAAAAAATCCATTTACATCACTGTAGTGCCAGCCTACTGTGCCAGCCTGGCACCAATGCAGGTTCCCTATCATTTATACAGACGGGCAAGAACGAGTCTTGGAGCCTGCGGTGACTTTTTAGGCTTTTTATTAGTTTCTTGTAGAGAGGTAACCAGGTACAGGGCAGGCAGTGGGGCTGGGAGGCTGGGAGGATGGCAGGAGTCCCTGCCCCTGGCAAATCTTCACTCTCTCAGGCTCTCTGGTGGCGTCTTGTGGCCTCTCTGTTACCCCCCAAACACGCTCTGTCCTCTGCTGCTTGCCACTGCCACTGCTGATTCTTCTGCTTATAAGCCCAGTGTCTGGCCCAGGTGTGCCCACTCACGAATGCCCACACCCTACTCCAGGTGCCCGCCTGCAGAGGGCGATCATTGAGGGGAGGGCGGAAAAGCCTGATAATTCTCTCGTTTATCCTACAATCCACTGATTCCATTCGCAGGGAGGCCATGACATCATTTGATCCTCAAATGCTGCAAACCCATGTGTAGGGTAAATGAGAATTGTCAGGTTTTTACGCCCTCCCCTCAATGATGGCCCTCTGCAGGCCTGTGCGCATGCCTGATGGCGGGCACCTGGAGCAGGGTGTGGGCCTGTGTGAGTGGGCACATCTGAGCCAGAGACTGGGCTTCTAAGCAGAGGAAGAGCAGCAGCAGCAGCAAGAACCAGCAGAGAACAGAGCGTGGAGCAGAGACCACAAGACGCCGGCAGAGAGCTCAATAAGTTGAAGAATTGCAGGGGCTGGGAGGCCTGCCTCAGAGAACCTGCTCCTGTGCCGGTGTTGTCTTTCTTGCCTTTACACCATGTCTGAGATGTGATGTTAGCCTTATTACCAAGAATCCCTTGGGGTCAACATGTTCTATATCTTAAAGCAAACACAGGCACTGACATCCCACAGCTGTGTTCCACGCTGCGGGTCACCCCAGTGATACAGAGCAAGCTCCCTTCTTATGTTAATTTAAAGAAATCATCAACAAAATGAAAACGCAAAATTTTAAATCCTTATAGACTTTGAGGTCCTGATTCCAGGGTCCTCAGAAGGTGACTACAGATCCTCTGGGACTCACAGACCACCGCTAAGGAGCAGTGGGGGTAGGGAGAATGGAAGGAAATTGGTAAATGGACTGACCTGAGCCTGCATCCCTTCTCTGCCCAGCACCCACTTGGTCACCCTGGACAAGTCTCTCCACCACTGAGCCTTGGTTTCCCCATTTGTAAAGTGAAAATAGCAACAGTATCTACTTTGAAGTTTATTTATTTATTTTTTTCAGACTAGGCATAATGCTATACAAAAGCATGTGGACACAATCCATGGTCAAACCAAGTCAGTTTTTCCTCAGACACTGCGACTACCCATGAAGTTGTCAAAATTCAACTTATCTAAATTCCATTTTAAGACTTATTTTCTATAGATGCAGTAGAACTAAACTGAGTTAAGCAAGCTCAGAAGCAATTGACCTTAAGCTCAACTCCAAGACAGCGGGAGTTCAAAGCAGAACTAAAAAGATGGAGAAGGGTCTCCCTGGATTATATTCAAAAGTAAAGGGTCCTTCAACAAGGGTGTTCCAGTAATCTGAAAAGATCTGTGACTAGCCAATCGAATTCTGCCAACTCCATACTTCCTCATTGCAAGCTCTTTTTTCTCTTTTATCTCCACTCCCATAAAACCAATTTTCAGCCCCAGATTTGAGAGACAGATCTGAGACTTGCTTCTTATCTCCTTGCTGGTCAACCTCACAATATAATTCTTTCTTTTTTCAAAAGCTGGTGTCAGAGTATTGTTTTTTGTGTGTGTTAGGCAATGAGTCCTTTGCTTGATAACAATAGTAGCATTGGCTAATTGTGGTGAAGGTCAAATACAACCAAATACAACAAGGAAGATCAAAGTGTTTGGAAAGCTTGAATGGCTATTCGGATGTTAGTGATCTGTTATCACATCAATATGGTGGTTAGGAGTGAAGACAAGCTTAAAACATCACCTCCTTTTGCAGATTTGCCTTTCAAAAGGAGACAGAAATGCAAGCTAAAGCCATATAACTTGGTGAGAAAATTTTGGTGTGGTTAAAGGTGTGATGGGGATATTTTCAGCAGGACTTTCAGGGGCCCCTGTAAGCATGCTATACAAGTCCGATGACCCAAAAGAAAGATAGTCTTGGGTTTTAATTTGGTTTCCAAGGAGGAAGGAATATTTGAGGAATGGCTTCTCTTCTGTAAATTAAGGTGCCTATATGGATTCTATGTTCTTTATTCACTGACAAGCGGGGATTGTCTGTTGTCTGATCTGTTTTTTAATAAACATTTCTTTCATAAAAGCCAAGCCCTTAAGTAATTTACCACCCCTCTTAAAAATATAACCATCAGCATTAGCTGTCCCTTTATACTAGAATGGCTTGGTGAAAGATAAAAATGCTTGAGAAATCCCAAGTGACTTCATGTTATGCTTTTTTACTTATTTGATTCAAGAGACCATAAATACAAACCCACTATGTAGACTTCATTCTTCTTGACACATAGTGGTTGAGGCCTCCTGGCTTGGTTTTGGCAGCCTCCCTATGTCCTGGTGCCAATGAGTGGCTGTCTACTACAAACCACCTGTCTAGCTCTGACCTTGCTCCTCTTGTCTCTGCCTCTCTGCTCACCTCCTAAGCCTGAGATTTTAACAATGTCTCTCCAAGCCTTGACCCCAGATTTCATATTTCTTGCACTAAGTTCAGAGAATGATGCTGTTGAGACTGGAGGAAGCAAACATGAAGGGACTGAACTTTGTAGCTTCTCTGGGCACTATGGCATCTGCAGCGCTAATACCAATCACACAGAGTGATTACAGTGAACGTGGCCTATCGCAGGCACCGGCTGATCAGCTTTTTGTCACTTGTCAGGGAAAAACCCTGATGGTAAAACTGCTTTCCTGAAAGCAGTCATAGCCCATTCTCTATGCTAATTATAAGATGGAAGTCATGAGAAGGAGAATTTTCATTGACTATAAATTGCTGCATGTGGCTATTCTGAAATGTTACCTTATAAATCTTGTTAACATAATGTGCCAAGGAGCGTAACAGTTGTAAATGCAAGTGATTAGGGTCACCTTCTCTCACGCTTCTTTGCCGATTATCAACAATTTGTACTCTGTGTCCTCATTTATTTCTTACTTGTTCATTGATTTATTCATTCAGCTCACAGTTACTAGCATCCACTGAGTCCAAGGCTTTTTGCATACCCGAGGGTTTGCTTGTTATTTTGAAGTGTGTTATTTAATTTCCATGAAAGTGAAATAGCCTTCTTTATCTCTAGTAATATTTCTTGTTGTGGAACCGACTTTAGTATTTATACTAATGTAGCATCTCTCGTTTTATTTTTTTAAATCATGATAAGACATATATAACATAAAATTTATTATTTGAAGCCATTTTTAAGTATGTAGTTCAGTGGCGTTAAGCATATTCACATTGTTGCTTAATCATTATCATCATCTACCTCCAGAACTTTTTCATTTTCCCAAACTGAAGCTCTGTATTCATTGAATAATAATTCTCCATGCCTCCACACTCTTGCCCCTGGAAACCACTATTTTGCTTTCTGTCACTGTAGATTTGACTATTCTAGGTACTTCATGGAAGTGGAATCCTGTGGTATGTGTACTTTGTGACTGGCTTATTTCATTTAGCATTAATATATTCATGTATCATCCATATTGTAGTATTCTAGTACATGCTAGAATTGCATTCCTTTTTGTGACTGAATAATATTTCATTGTATGTCTAGGTTACATTTGGTTTAGCTATTCATCTATCCATGGGTATTTTCGCCTAGTGTCTACAAACTTTCTTGGGAATGTTAGGGCAGAAAACTGTAAGGAACTAGTAGAAGACATTCTGATGCAGTATCAGAAACTTGGCTGCAATATGTCTCTAAAGATCCACTTCCTTCATTCCCATCTGGATTTCTTCCCTGAAAACTGTGGTATGGTTAGTGATGAACATGGCGAACTTTTTCATCAAGATATCGCATCAATGGAACAAAGATACCAGGGGAAATGGTCCACTACAATGCTGGCTGACTGCTGCTGGACACTCCCCAGAGATGCTCCTGAACAGCTGCACAAAAGACAAGCAAAGAAATCCAAGAAGCAGTATATGACTTGATTTTTTACAAGTATTAACCGTAGGCCTATTACTATAGGCGTGCATTTCATGATGTGAACATCCATTTATTGCAGATTACAAAAAAACTAGAGCCAAAATTAGAATTTGACTGTCATATTCATGTTGAGCACATACAAATTGATAGGAAATGACTAATTTTATTTCAGTGATATGACTTTTGTAAAAATTTGTTGACCAGAGTTATCAGCTTTATGATTTTGTTGGTATGTGTGTATGTTGTGTGCATGTGTGTTTGAGTAGGTTCTTGGAATTGTGGATTTTCAAACTAGAAAATAATTAGTAATTATTTCTTCAAAAGCACACTCCTGGCTATTCTAGCCCTTCGCCCCCATCATCCTGCCATTTGAGTCCCTCCAGAACTCCACCTATACATGTTAGACCACTGGATATTGCTGCATGTTGTCCAATATCTAAAAATCTTTTTTTTTCACATATAGTTTTTCTATTTGCTTAAGGAGAAAGCATGTATTCTTTCCCTTCATCATAACAGGTCATATTGCCTTGTCCCCTTCATTTCTGAGAGATATTTTCTCTGAGAATGGAACTCCGTGTTGTCAGGGTTTTTTATTATTATTACTTTTAAGATGTCATTCTATTGTGTTATGACTTGCATAGTCCTGATGAACAGTTTTCCATAACTCACTTCTTTGATACTTTACAGAGGGTGTATTTTTCTCTAGCTGCCTTTAAGATTTTGTCTTTATCTTTGTTTTTTAGCTGTTTGGATAAGATGTGTACAGATTTTTGTTGTTGTTTGATTTTTGGAGTTGGTGGGAGGGATCTTCATTATGCCTGCATTTCTTCAAGATTTTTTTGGTATATGGTAGGAGACTTTCAGCATTAAAATTTTTTTGAAGCATTCTCTTTTCAAATATTCATTCTAATCTTTTCTTCCATCTCATCTCATTTCAAGATTACAACTACACATGGGTTAACACAGCCATTACTGAACTAAGATGTCTTAGAATGAGATCTTGGAGAGGAATCCCATTCTTAAAATGTTATACCATATATACAGAAAAGGAGAAGCAGGGAATATGTAGGTGACCATGTTATAATGCATTCTTCATTGAATAAATGACCTTTTGGGAAATAGGGAGTTTCCTTAGCCCACTGGCTAAAATTCGCTTGTTCTTTGACTTGATATGTCAGTGTTCTTACTAACCTACTACCAAGATGAAGAGAAAAGATGCCCCAGGTTATCTATGTCTCTTTTTAAAATATCACAGTTTTCAGAATTTAACATACAACAGACAAAATTCCAAATTAATTCACATAGAGTTATTGTGAGCTACAGAATGAGTCTAAGCTAATTTATTATTTACCTTACTAAGGAACATTTAGAATTTATTGCTATTGCAACAAATGCCTCAATAAACACAGTTGATCCTGTATATTTCATATACGTAGTGAAGAATACTTTGGAGTCTAGTTGGGAGCTCCTTGCTGTCATTATTTTTTAATTTTTCTATTTTACCTCTCAGTTTCACCTCATTGAATTGATTATGAGCCTTAATTCACAATATGGCATAATTATTGCCCATATGAAACTTCTCTTTAGTTTTGAAAAAATCTTACTGCTTTTCATTCATCCCCTTCCTTATTCCATTATTCTTACTATAGACATGTACTCTCTTGTGTATAATGTGTCATTTCTACTCATCTTTTATCATTTATCTTCATTATATGCAAATCTCTAAGCATATAATGTTGTTTGGGTATTTATATATTTACATTAATTTAATTATTCTTTACATTATTTTTTTCTTATTTTTGCGCATGTTGTTTTATTATGGCATAGAATTATCCCACGGCATTTATGTAGATCCTCCTCATTTATTCTGGCCACTCCATAAAATTCAAACATATGTAACCATAGCAGTAGGAAAATTCCTGGCAGCAGAAAGAATGAATCAAAGAGTTTAAACTTTTACAATTTGAATGGATTGTATTAAGACATTTTTAAACTGTACTAATTTTCTTTTTTTTTTTAAGATTTATTTACTTATGCATACAAACTGAGGTACAGGTCAGAGGCGTGGGGCGGCAAGAGGATTCACTGAAGACAGAGTGGGGAGCAGCACAGGCAGATCGAGGGAAATACACTGCTGAGGGGAGCAGCGGGCGAGGCAGGAGAGGTCTGCCGCACCATGTGGGAATCTCCCTGGCCGGGTGTCGAACTCACTTCACCACTGCCAATAGCTCCACAGAGCAGCGCTTAACGGCTGCGCCACCAGAGAGGCCCCTGTTCATACTAGTTTTCAATCACAAAAATAGTGTAAGAGGATTTTTGTCTCCCTAAACCTTTCCATACATAAGAATTATTAAATGTTTTGCATTTACTACGTTGCTAATGAAAATACCTTGTTGTCTTTGCATTTATTTAACTATTTATATATATAAACACATTTTCCTATGTTTGCCAGTCATTTCTGTTATATTTTTATTGTAAATTTCTTGTCCCAACACTTAGCATTACAATGCCCTCAGCTTTGCAGTATTATTAAAATTTCAAACTTGAAATGTGGGTGATGATGAAATTTGAGATCATCAGTGGATATCAGTGATTTATCTGTTTTAGAAAGGCTGTAATGATATTGAGCAAATTAAAAACTTATGTGCAAAATAGTTCATGGGACCAATAAAATAGTTGTTTGGATGCCTGTGTTATAAAATCAGTGACTATGGGCATGAAACGAAGCTAACCAACATGTTTGACCAAAAGTCATTTAGGGACCACTTTAGTTTAATTGCTATGTGGGTTCGCAACTCCTCCCAGTTTCAAAACTCACAGGCATGCTGACTTCCTGCCTACCAGGCCCACTTAATTTGTCTTGGAGCTTTGTGGAGAACTAGATACCTGACATGTCAGGACACATCTGGTACATTAGAAGGATTTCTCTTAGCTTCTCCACTCCCCCTTTCCTGCCAGACTTCTCCCCTTTCTTGGGGCCAGAATATCTTCCCTATAGAGCAGGCCTCAGGCTTCCTTCTCTTTTGTCAGTTTTTGTTGAATAGTCCTAATGCTCCTTTAAGTCTCCACCTCCTTTGCTGACAACTTGACATTTGCCTGATGTGACATCTTCAAGAGTCCTTAAGACTGGCAAAGGAGGTGAAAGAGAGGGCAATATGTGGCGGGGGGCGGGGGGGATGAGGGAGGGTAGGTCCATCAATGTCATACAGCATCTGTCAAGAAGAGATTGAATTAGACCCTAGGTCTTGATGGGTGCTGTTGTCCTATAGCCCTTTTGACAGAGTTGTCTGGCAAACTCCCTGGGTCAGTGGAGCCAGCACCTTTCCTGCCAAGCTCAGTAGTCACCGTTAGCGGAGCAGGAAGCAAACTACGCCACGCAGGCGGCCGTTAGAGGGGGGCCCTTTTATGCAGAGAGCCTGGCTGGGTCTCTGTGTGCATGGGATGGAACAGGGAATCCTGGAGGGAGAAGAAAGTTCATGATATGGGACTTCTCAGAGGAAAGTAAAGAGGAAAAAGGCTTGGTATGGCTATGACTGGAAAGGATCTCCGTATGAAAGAATGTGTAATAGAAATTTGAAGTTGGCAATTATGTGCCAGGCAAGGTAAATCCCCTTCTCCATCTCTCTATTAAAACCTCAGTAAAGTCACACACTCATGAATGCATGTGTGTCTGGAGGCTGTGGGAGGAACAATAATGATCATAATAACATTTTGCTGGGTGCACCTTATATGTGCCAGGAACAATGATTTCATGGATAATCTCTCTTAATTGACACAAAAGTCTCATAAAATATTTTTATCCTCCATTTTCTTCATGATCAGACTTTTATATTCTATTATGGAATGATGTTATATTTTTGTAATGGCTCTGATAATTTATTGTTTTCTCTGTTTCAGCCAGGACTTAATTTGTTTTGCAAAGAACAGTCACCTACTCAAATTAACTACCAAAAGGTGATGTCTTAGTAGTATACAAGAGAAGGAAAGCAGGGAATTAAGAGGGGTGTCTCATGGAAAGAGGCAAGTCATTGGGCTACCCTTTTATTTCTCTCAGACTGGGGTTGTATAACTTTTCTGCTCATCTTTTTTTTCTTTTCCTAGTTTTTCTCTGAAAATGAGTTTCTCTCAACCCCCCAGTTCTCACATTGTTAAACACAGATCCCAAGTCCCAGCAGTCAGCTGCAGGCTTTTAATGTTAATGTCTTTAGGGGAAATTGTGTCTCCCCTAGTTTCGGTACTAAGGAGAGAACTTGAGTAGTTGTCAAGGGTCAAGTGTCCACACCTCATCCAATAATCTGTGAACAGAAGGCGGAGCCCTAGAGATAGCAGAGTTTCAGCGGGAGGTGAGCAAGTAACAGTGCAATGTCCATTTGACAGAAGAGGAGCTGTAAAGGCTTCGCCACTTGGGATTGGTAATGGAATAACTCACAGAGGACTATGATGGTGGGGACCAATGAGAGGGATTTGATGGAGAACACTTTATGTTTATTATCTCATTTTCCCCCACTATATTTTTGGAAAAACTGACATTAGATGGTATGGTGAGTGTTATTTCCTTACCATGAAGAATTCTAGAGTTCCATACTGAGAAGGGTGTTTCATTAGGGCTTTCTGACTTACAAATAACTGAACCCAGTTCAAAATGGCTTATGCCCAAAGACTTAAGTAATTGAAAGATTCAGGGTCTTATAGTACATCTCAACTCAGACTCCTCAAACCAGTCACACAAACTTAGCCTTATTTTATTCTGTGAATCTGTTTCCTTAATTGCTTTTTGTATATACTGTGTTCCTTCAAAGCCTCTACCTCTGCCTAGATTTTCTTTCCCCTTTGACTGACAAACTCCTAGTCACCTTCAAAGCACAGGACAAATGCTACCACCACTCCAGATATTTTGGTGACTGGTCATCTGTTTCTGTGCAAACTTAATTGCTCTTTTTTCAAGGTCCCCAAAGAATTTTATTCATTTTCTCGTACAACAGTTCCTGCCATATGCTATTAAGGGTGTGTGTGTGTGTGTGTGTGTGTGTGTGTGTGTGTTTAATGACAAATGGTGAGAGATGGTGGGGCTCTCCAAATATGTGGTTCAATTACTTTTTGATCCCCTTTAAACTGACCCATGTAACTTTTCTCTTCTGACCTACTTGCAAACCATTTTTAAGCCTAGCCCTAATGCAGTGAACGCACAGTCCTTTATACTGTCCTTCTTCCCTTCTCTGTGGCTGGATATATTTACCGTATACAATATGTATACACTTAAAATATACGATATGATGATTTGTTGTACATATACATTGTGGCATGACATAATAAAGGTCATACATGACAAATCCATAGCTGACATCATACTCAGTGGAGAAAAGTTAAAGTACTTTCCTCAGTTGCAGGCAGTGAGTTCTCTCAAAGCTGACTCTGTTTCCATAGCAACCACTGTTGTGGCCATGTGTTAGGAGAGCTCGGAGAAGCAGCATCTGAATTCACATCCCTACAGAGGTGGGATTCCCTGTGATTCCAACTCCATGGAGCTGCTCAGACAGCAGCTTCGCATCTCTGCTTGTGGATCTCCTATTCTTTCCTCACACCCACACTCTCTCTTCCGCTCCCTCACTTTTTTTTTTTCTAGCACTGAGTTTCTGCTTTTCTTTAGCTCCTCTCCTGCAGGTTCACAGTAAATCTGAAACTCAGAACACAGACATGCGTCACTTAATGGTGGGGATCTGTCCTGAGAAACTCATCATTAGGAGACTTTGTCATTGTGTGAATGTTACAGAGTGTAATTACCCAGACCTCAATGGCCTAGCCTCCTACACACGTGGGCTGTGTGGATTAGATAGTATGACCACTGTCACATATGTGGTATATGATTGACTGAAACACTAAAGGTGCATTGGTGATATACTTACCTACAGTTCTCTTGTGGATGAGTAGCCCATGCCTGTGCCCCCTTAATCCTGCAGCAGTAGGAAGGCTCTATTAGAAGAGTCTAGAAAGGAAACCTCTGGATACTAAACAGTCAGGCACTAGGAGTTAGGATATTTTCTAAGAAGAAGGCATATTTTTAAATGGATTCTGTAATAAAATTATTATTTAAATTAAGGTAAAATTGATTCACATGCCGTAAAGTTTCAGGGATATAGCTTCACATATCAGAAGGCATCTTGAACACTTACTGATTTTCCTGTTTCTGATTCCAAAGGGAACCAAATTTGATTTCTAAACCCCAAGTCAGGGGCCTTGGAAGTTCTGGCTGGGAAGGGTGCCAAGGAAAACCCTCTCACAAAAGGCCTCATTCTTGGGGTTTGTAGTCAAGCCTCTGAGGAAGCTGACACCCACATAAGAGGTGATCATTGTTTAAGGAGTGCTGTTTCCAGGTATGCCCCCGTGGGCACAAGACCACAACTGAAGCTCAGCTGGCTTTACCAAATGCATGAAGCAGGAGGGCCTGAGAA